>JAHDVE020009376.1:0-46527 GCA_022606495.2 Halesus radiatus
TTTCTTCCACTACCGTTTTCAACCACGCCTTCAAGCATTTGATTGACAAGCGCAGAAGTTTCTTCTGAAACAACTCTACGAACAATAGTTGGGGAATTTTGCTCAATTATCGATCCATCTAAAGAGACAATCTTTTCCACTACGTAGGGTTTCATCAAATTTCCGCCGTTAATCGCTGCGCTGGCGGCTGTAATAAGTTGAATGGGCGTAACTGAAATTGTTTGCCCAAAGCCAATGCGTGCTAAATCAAATTGTTTAACCAGCTTTTTGGGCCTGACAATGCCCGAGGCTTCGCCGTATAAATTAACACCTGTTTTGCTATTTAAACCAAATTTTTCAAGATATTCATAAAAAACATCTGTGCCTTCTCGAAGTGCAATTTCCATAAATACAGGATTGCAAGAGTTTTCCACGCCTTCGGCAAGAGTTTCATGCCCATGTGGAGTAGTTCTCCAGCATTTTATTCTTTGCCCTTCAACGATTTTATAGCCTACGCAATCGAACTGGCTTTGCTCGGTTACCACGCCCGATTCCAGCCCCGAAGCGAGGGTCAAAATCTTAAAAGTTGAACCTGGTTCATAAGAATCACTAATTACTCGATTGCGAGAAAGCTCGACGCGCAAAGCATTATCTGTTCTCGGAGGCGAGTTTAAGTCAAAATCTGCTTTAGTGGTCATTGCATAAATTTCACCTGTTTTGGGGTTCATTACAATAACTTGAACGGAATTCGCAGCGTTAACTTCGAGCGCTTCTTGCGCGTTAAAATCTGAAATTGATTGAATTTGTGCGTCGAGCGTAAGAGCAATATTATTTCCTTGTTCGGGTTTTTTTGCATAGCTTGCGCCAAAACGAACGGGCTTCATATCGCCGCCCATTTGCTCATAAGTTTCGCCATCGATCCCAGCAAGTTCTTTGTTATATCGTGCTTCGACGCCTTCTTGCCCAAAACCGTCGATGCTTGTGTAACCGATAAGCTGAGCGGCTAAATTGCGCATTGGATAATATCTTTTTGTATCTGGCAAAAAAGAAACCCCAACGAGGCTTCGTGCTTTTACTTTTTCGTAAGTTTCGTAATCTACTTGACGTTTAATAGTTACTTGAGATTGTTCTTTGGATATTTTTTCCAAAGTTTCATCGTAATCTAATTCAAGCATTTCCGAAAGTTCTTTGGCGATTTTTGGCCTTGCATTGGCATCAATAGAGCCATATTTTGCTATTATTTTATATGAAGTTCCGCTTGTTGAAATAACAACGCCGTTGCGATCGACAATATCGCCACGTTGGGCTTCAAGCGGGGTGTCTAGCGTAGATTGTGCGTTGATTTTTTTTTGAATAAATTCGGCTTTAATAACTTGCCAATAAAACAATCTACCTGCCAAAAGAATAAAAATCAAAAAAAATATTGAAAGCATAATAAACATTCGTTTTTTTACGTTTATCTTGTTATAGCTCAATTGTTCACACCTAATTTTAATTTATTTATTTTTTGTTTCACAAAATAATTGCCGCATTAAAATAATAATTCAACGCGGCTAATATTTTTTATTATATTTATTTTAGTCTATAATATATTCTTGTGATTTTGCGCTATTTTCCTGCCCTGAACTTTGTGGAACTGCGCTTGTTTCTGGGACAATAATTTCTGGGGTTAAATTCTCCTGCGCTAAAGTATCATCTTGCGTTATATAACCTTGATTTTCTGGAATCAAGATTTCTTTTTGCGTTTCGACTAAATTAGCGTCTTGAGTTTCTTCTTGAGTTGGAGCAATTACTTGCGCTTGAATAATTTCGTTGTTATTATTCAAAAATTCCACGCCAACGAGCTGTTCTTGGTTTGCGTAACCCATGTTTAAATTGCTTTCTGCATAATTTTGTACGGTATTCATATCTAAATTTCTGTTCAAATCAAGTTCTAGGTTTTTAATATTGTTTTCCATTTCTTTGATTTCTGTTTTAATTTTCTCAACGCGAATTGAAGCGGCGCTCACTTGATATTGTTTGTACAATAAAGGAACGAGCATTGCGCAAAAAAGCAATCCGCTAAAGAAGAACATTGAAAAAAAAGCGTTATTTTTCTTTGGCATTATTTTTTGTGATTCCAAAGTTACGCTTCGCTTTGGATTATTTTGTTTTTCAATCAATGGGGCTGGCGAAGTTGTTTCATTGTAATAATCAGTGTACTCTTTTAGATTATATTCGCTTTTTGCCATTATATTCATCCTTATTCATCTAATTATTTATCTATATTATTTGTGTTAATTTAATTTTTAAATTATATATACTAAAGTTTTTCACAAGCTCTTAATTTCGCGCTTTTTGAACGCTTGTTTTGTTCTAACTCAAATTCTGAAGCAATTATCGGTTTTCTGGTAATCAATTTTATTTCTGGCTTCTTCCCGCAAATACACATCGGTGCTTTTGGCGGACAAATGCAAGGATTTGCTAATCTCTTGAATAAATTTTTAACTATTCGATCTTCTAGCGAGTGAAAAGTAATAATTGCGAGCCTTGCGTTTGAATCGAGTGCATTAATAATATTATGAATTGCGTTTTCTAATTGCTCAAGCTCTCCGTTAACTTCAATTCGAATTGCTTGAAAAGTTCGTTTTGCTGGGTGCCCCCCCTCTCGCCTTGCGGAGGCAGGAATCGCCGCTTTAATAATATCAACAAGTTCAAACGTAGTATTTACTGGTGCTTCTTGACGTTTGTTCACAATGAATTCAGCAATACGGCTTGCCCATTTTTCTTCTGAATAATCTCGAATAATATTTTTAAGCTTTTCTTGAGAGTAGCTATTTACTATTGTATAGGCTGAAATAGGCGAGCTTTTATCCATTCGCATATCTAGTTTTGCGTCATAATTATAAGAAAAACCACGTTCAGGGTTAATCTCAACCCCAACCCCGATCAAAATAAATTGAAGTGACTCTGCGACTGCCATCAATCCAAATAAATTATCAATTAATGTATCCCTTAAATAAAATATATTTTTTTAAATTATACAAAATATTCTTATTTTTAAAACATAGTATTATTATATTATGACATGTTAGCAAAAATATAAATTTGTATTTGGTAAATATCATTTTAAATCTGTGTTGGTGAATCTTCCTGTATAACCATTTCCAGTACTATAAACAGTTAGTAGTTTTAACATATCAATATTTGTGGTTGAAATAATTACTTTATAAAAGGCGTAATAATTTTAGGAACTGACTCCTTTTTCAGCTCTACTTGTTAGCTAATATTCCTATTTTTGGCCTCACGTCTTTCCTCAGTCTGCACCTTTCTTGACTGAGTGGCTGTATTGAGTCGAATCTTCAACTTCCCAGCTCCTTCACTGTGGTATAGACTTCGATTATTTGGCCCCAACATTGACATATCAGTGATGAGCTCAGCAGAAGATATTTTATTGACGTCTTTCACCTTTGTCGAGCCTCCGATAAAGTATTAAGAGACTTTGGACTGCAGTGATCCTGTAGGTTTCCAAGTGTCGATTTCGATTTAGTGAAGTCCCAATTTTTTTGGAACCTCGGTGAAACCGTAACCGAGTGTGACAGTGCGCTCCCAAGAGTCGATTGAGGAGATCTCGAAATGAATGGTGGGCCATTTATAGGATACTATTTGATTATTATTGTGTGAATAAGATAAGGGGTACTGCTTGACTCTTCCACAAGAAGCTGGAGATCAATAGGGAAGGAGAGAAAGTAATGGTTAACATATTTTCCCGAATCATTCAAACAAGGGACTGCTGTGACTGCATGCGTTGTTGATTAACTAAATATCGGAAGGAGTAATTATATTTCTCAATAAGTGCAGTGAGATGATTGAAAATAAGTATTTTTCAAACTTAAATACCAGCAATTAAACTATTAGAGTTATTATTAAGTCGGGTTCATCTCTCTGATTTCCGCAGGGTAATCTACAATCCAGCCTTTCGGCATCACGATCCGATACGTTATAAATCTATCAAGAGTATAGTTATGATTAAGATATGATATATTGAGCAAGCCACGATCATTATTACAACTCGTCGCACTAGAAGTCAGATGCTTATAATATCTACCCTATTATATAAACTCGAACAACTGCAGAGAGAAAAATATGGAAGAAGGTTATTGATTGATTTTGGTAGTACATTCTTCTGTAGGGCAAACCACGAATTCGCCACCAACCAGATTCGTCTTGTATTCGATTTCTTTTAGTCTTGATACGTTCATCAAAATATATAAATATAAACTATGTTTAAAGTTTTTTTTAAAAAATTTAAATAATATTGGAAAAACATCACAAAAGTAATAATAATATAAGATCTAAAACAAACAATAAAATATCATAAATTATCATATTATTTTAATTACATTCTTTGATGGAAAAGGAAGACAAGTAAAAACAAACAAATTGATGATTAAAAAAAATATTCCTAAACCTTTTCTAAACGTAGATTCAATTTCTTCTTCTCTGATTTAAATGGAATTGAATTTGTTGCAATGAAGCTAAGTATGTGTACATCTCCTTACTTACATCTACTAAAATTATGCTTAAATACCATAGATAAAAGAAAATTAAACAGATGCCATTTGTGACATTTTCGATCTGAATTGCCTGTTGTATTGCAAGATATTTTGACTGTTACTGAAGCATCACAACCATTAAATATAGTTCAGAAGAAACAATTATTACGCATTATAAGTTTATATACACTTTAATTAATCAGTTGTTCCGGTTCACACGCGGTATCGGAATACTAAATTACTAATTGAAAAAAATATTCGATATAATTAAAGAAATAAACTCGATCATAAGTTTAAAGCATATTAATTTTCTTTTGATAGGATGTATTATATGAATATTAATAGTATAATGAAACGTTAAAAAAATGGTTAAATAAGAACTAATGATAATAAAAAGTAAATATCTGCGTCTAACTTTTTATTGGATTAAATAATATAAATGTATTAAATAATTATATTAATATTTTAATAATGCATCATGGATTTAGAAGGATGACTCGACCAGATGACATTGATGGCAATCATTTTGTATCTCTTATTGTAAAATTTTAAATATTTTTTAAATAAAATGTTGAAAAATAATGAAAAAAATATAAATGCTAAAATAATTCAATATATTTTATTGTTTTTATTTCGGATTCAACATTTGTATTAGTTTAACTTCCCTAAGGTAATATATTATAATATAATGTAATATAATATAATTAATTTTATTTAGTATTCATTCTTTCATCAATAATATATAGGACTATCTCCAAAAATTCAGCACAAAATATCCTCAGTTCTGTCTTGAAAGTGTAAGATTAAATAAATTCAAAGGGGCCAAATTAATTCAAATTATGAAAATAACATCGATACAACGAGCCATCTTCACACTAATACTATTGATTCTCGTGACTCCAAAGGAAAACATTAGACCTGTTGACATACTAAATGCTCTCAATTTAGCTCGATCTTCTCCGATTGTTTTTGCCCAAAAGATTATTGACGAAATCAGAACTTTCAACTAAAAATATTACAGACTCAACAATGGTACAAACACTGTTTTAACAGTTACTAACGAAGGGGTCAGTGCATGGTGGGAAGCTTATAATTTTCTCATGACCCAACCACCACTGCCTCCATTGACATACAGTATGACTCTTGCCAGTGTAGCAGATTTTCACGCAAAAGAACTTGAGACTGTCAACTATATCGATCATAATGGGCCATAGCCGAACTCTACTGTTGAGTCCAGGTTCAGAAAATTGACAAACTGGAACTCAGGGCGAGCAGGTGAAAGCATAGCGTCCACTCCGAATGTTAATGCTGGAGATCTCGCAAAATAAATTATAACGCAACTGATTGTAGATGATGGAGTTGCAAATAGAAGCCATAGAGCACAACTATACGATTCCTTTTCTTACGTGGGAATATCAGTTCTCATACAGATCCCTACCGGCCAAGTTATCACGGTCTTGGAATTTTCCTAAGATTATTTATCGCCAAAAGAAAACCCGACTCCTTCAACCCCTCAATATAAATATCCAGTTTACCCCTCCAATGGACTCTATGTTTATCCAAATGTTATGAGAAGCGGTGTTCCTGCATTTGTTCAGCTAGAATCAGCGCCGATTGCTATGCCAAGTAATACATATTTTAGTTCTTCCAGATTCCTAAGGGTGGCCCCACTGTATTATAGCCGTGGCAACATTTGAAGAAGTGATTAAAAAAACTTCCTCGAAATATTTTATCTGTCCGATAATATATTTATGTTTGGTTATTTGAGTCAATAAAATATGATATGCTTCGGTTTATTAAAGCTTTACAAATTGTATTTATTACTTATTAGCTATCTTTTTTTTTTTTTAGATATTTGCATCATAAATTATCATTTCAAGCCAAGAAAGATCATTATTAATTGGATTATTAAAAACAATTAAATGGTATAACCAACAATTAAACTATATTATCTATTTTATTATACAATAAACCAATATTCTACTGGAAATTAGTGTAATCGACGACTATTCCTTCCATAATTTTTGAATGGATAACATATATGTGATATTCAATAAAAATACAGTGGATAAAATTAATAGAATCATACTATGTTTTTGTTTGGCCATCGCAGATTATATATAATCATAATTTTTATCAATCATATCTGTGTTTACTACTTTCATTAATATAACAGATAGCGCAGTGAATAGTTATATTTGGAATATGACTGAAGGGAATGAAAACGCGAGGGTCAGTATAAAGCTAATAATATGTTTGCCCTCTACCCGACATTTATTCTCTGATTGCTGGGTTCAGGTTGGAGTTGGGGTTGGGTTGGGGTTGGGTTGGGGTTGAGGTTGGGGAGTTGGGTTGGGAGTTGGGGTTGGGGTTGGGTTGGGGAGCTTTACTCTTTGTCCAAATAATGTTCTGTTATTTCCCGGCTGATACATTAGAGAAGAACCCATTCTAGTATTGTGTACTTGTTGTGACGTTACACATTAGACACATCTGTACCCGGCATTACAGCATGTTGTACTAAAACAGATGCCTTTTTACAAGGCTCCTAGAGAGTCTGCCGGATATAACAGAACATATAGACTTTGCAAACCTCTGTCTCGAATTACACCAAACTTTATATTCTGCATGTTCGCCTTCCAGAAGTCGAAGAGTCTCCAGAAGCTGGCTATGGCGCGTCATGACCCCGAGGCCCTCGCCATCCTGGAGTACTACCGCCACCAGCTCAACCTCTTCTCCAACATGTGCCTCAACCGGCAGTACCTGGCCCTCAACAATCTGTCTCCCCAGCTGCACATCGATTTGATACTCAAGTAAATACACCCCAACCTTCTTCTCAATTTGGAGATGCCACAATCCCACTGGCTCAAAGCAATTGAGACTCTTGCGCCAGTCATAAAAAACCTTTCAGCTTTTGATCAAATTCTTATCACATGATCACAATTTGATCAAAAGCTGAAACGTGCTGAGATCGGCGTTTAAGGGGGTCATCGAAATATCAAATGTTGAAGATGGTGCTGATCGGCGATTTGATGGACATCAAATGTGACTAGTGTTTGAAACAACCCTACCTGACGGCCTTTGACGGCCTCCATGGTCGAGGGGTAAGGCTCCCGACTACGAATCCGAAGGTCGCGGGTTCAAATCCCGGCATGCGCAAGTAATTTTTATTTAATTAATTTGTGTCGTTTCATAGTATATTTGCGCATGTTCCAGAGTGGAAGATACTCTCAGTATCGCCCTGGTGAAAGACCACCATTCAGAATTGAAACGTTGCTTGAAATGGCTTTTAGCCGTGTTTGGTGACCAGATCTGAATAGCCAAGTATTCCCAACCTTCCTCTTCCCCTTCTCCTTCCCCTCCCCACAATACCTTCAGCCTCACAACATCCCCCAATTGGGAATGCCATAGTCTCACTGGCTCCAGACGGTTGGGAGCAGTTGGGACTCTTGTGAGGTATTCATATAAAAAAAAAAATAAAAAAAAAAAACCTAAGAGTGGTAGGAGTCCGGAACGTCGGTTTCTGTTGCTCTTCATGCACCACAGGATCGTGAGGAGCAGAAGAGCTCGGTTCACCAGGGCATCTGGAGTGGGGATCAATATCCTCAGCATTTAAGGAACTAAGTTGAGACAGCCTCCGTGGTCGAGGGGTAAGGTTCTCAACTATGAAACGAAGTTCACAGATCTGAATCCCGGAGTGCCCAAGTAAATTTCATTTAATTAAATTGTCCTGTTTCACATTTAAATTTTATAACGCCGAGCTCCCGTGATCTAATAATTTACGGTCCTCCTGAGACTATTTTCCTAATTGTTTTGTATTTCGCAAAATTTTTTTTTTTGTAAATTTTACCGCCACCAGAAAATGTGTTTATATATTTATAAAAATTATATATATTATATATATTGTTAGCAGCTGATTCAAATGCTGCCGCCATGGAGTTTGGTACATTAATTCGCTGCCAGAGGTGTCGCTCTCGTCTGTCGATAGAACAGCAATCTACACTTTACCCGTGGTTCACGGTACCGCCACGAGAGGCGCGGCCATCGACTCGGTCGGCAAGGAAGAGAGCTACGGCCCGACGCCCGCGTCACACGGGGAAGAGGCTGGCATACAAACCCTCCGTGTCCAACGATATACAACTTCTAATATTATACCTCGTTTGCATCTAAATATTATACCTCGTTTGCACATTTCCAGCGTTTTTATTTATTGCTAACTATATCTATCGTAAGTTGTTTCTCCAGAATAGCTACTTATATTCAGAGTTTGGATTCTTTGATATTTCCGATCGGATTCACCGGCGTTCAACGATTGCAAATTTTGCATATCCGAAGGGTAATACTGGCACACTAAATGTTAATTCATATAAATATAGTGTATTTGCGGCGCATTTCAGAGTGGTAGATACTCTCAGTACCGCCCTGGTGAAAGATTGCCATTCAGAGTCGAAACATTGCTTGAAATGGCTTTAATCGTGTTCGGGGATCGGATCGGAATAGCCAGATACTTCCTCACGTTCCTTCCTTCCTTCCCTTCCTCACTTCATTGTTGTTGGGAGCAGTTAGAATTCTTCTGCGAAAAAGAAGAAAGATACCTTCAATATTTTTGATCTGTACAATTTTAATTGGTAATTGCAGATGCATGTCAAACGCGACGATGCCGTTTGAGCTGCGCGCCTCGTTCTGCCGCCTGATGCTGCACCTCCACGCGGATCGCGATCCCCAGGAGCCCGTCACGCCCGTGAAGTACGCGCGGCTCTGGAGCGAAATCCCCACCAAGATCAGCATACACGAGTGAGTAAAAATGATCATACGCTCTATTTGGCGATCAGATCTGAATAGCCTGGTATTTCTTAACCTTCCTCTCCCTTATCTCCTTCCCCTCTCCATACTCTTGAGCCTCACAACATACTCCAATTGGAGATGTCATAGTCTCAATGACTCCGGTTAGCAGAGAGCAGTTGGGGTTTTATTCACTCTGGTGACCTCACTAAACATTCCCCATTTCGCTCGCAACCATTTGGGGCAAATATTCTATTCTATAATATTAACCATAAAGCAGAAAATCTTTAGTGAGTGGATATAAGATTGCCACTTTACAATCATTTGAAATAAAAATAAATAAAAGCCCTACAGTAGCAATAGGTAGGTCGCTCACTGGGTAGAGAAGATTATCCACATTTATGCACCTCTAATCACAGTTGACACAGGAAGAGGGAGAAATGTTCCCTGGCACTGTACACAAAAATTTTACAATACGACATACGAGTATAGCAGAAAATCTGTATGTGTGTGTGTGTCCAATTAAAAACTCTGTGTGAGCTTCTTGCATTATAAAATTTGCGCAGTTTTTTCTAGGTCAATTCAGGTGTTTTTTTTTCAACTCCATGCAACCTCATTTCCATCATGTGCCATGGGGCTTGGAAATTGAACATATTTTTCTTAGTAGATGCAATACATAAATATTTTATTTTTATTTTTAACCAGATTATAAATTCATTTAGAAATATTCCCGATTGACATTCAATTTGAAATAGATTTGCTGTTTTTAAATGTATCTCAAAATGAAATACTGTTTTTGAAAGCCGATAAACTATTCTTTTAGATTTTAATGTTACAAACGGACATATATAATTTAAATATATTATGGCTTGCCATTTAATTGTAGATATTCATTATTTTTGAACTATATTTCTATGGCAACGCCAAGCTACTCATTTTGTCTTTGAAATATGTTTTCATGTATTCACATTTAACATTTCGCTTTAAAGGAACAAGGCAAAAAAAAACAATATTCAATTAGTTTTTTTTTTATTACATTTTCAAAATAAAAAAATACACTGCCAAAAAGTCCCGATAAACTACTTTTTTGTAGTTTGTCTAACGGGAGCTTGTTATTCAATCTCAAAATTTACATATAAAGTTACAAAAAAAAATTAAAAAATATATATATATATAAAATTAAAATAACAACATAAAAACACATGTTACAAACTTAAAACATAAATATTTCTACAAAAATACATTAAAAAAAAAAACACAAACAACAACATAAATCATAAATAAAATAATATTTCCTTATTATCTAATACAAATAGCAGCTACCCAAGTTTTCAATATATTTATCAATTGTTCAGTTTTAATACAGTTTTTTTAGTTTTAATTAATTTTTTTACATTTAAAAAAATTTCGATCTGTGAATTTAATTTTGTTTTTTTTTTGTTTTTTTGTTTCTTTATTTCTTTATCTAGCATCTAATACATGGTTATTTCGTTATATAAAGTTTCAGAAATAAAAAAATAAAAAACTTTCCACGTAATTATCTTCCTCGTAAAGCTTGAAATAGTAAATAAGGATTTAAATAAATAAAATTATCTTAGAAAAATTGGAAACTTTCTTTGATTTTTCCGAGCCATCTTTGTGTTGTAATTTAAAACCTTTTAAACGATTGCAGCGCCCTCAATTTTTGTCTACTTTTAAATGTCAGACTATGAAGTGAAATGCTGCTGATATTGTGACATCAGTAAATATTTATAACAACTCCATTTATAAATAAAATTATAATCATCTTTTGTGTATATGTTATTATAAGATCTGTTTTATTCTTAGGTTATTTTCCATGTAACCGACATATCTACTGTAAAAATTATTCTGAAGGGGATATTTTACCACCTCCGAGTAAACTGTCGATTTGCGCTTCTAATTGCGCAGCTTATATTATCTGCTTCACCACTGCCGAGTTACGTTACCCGTCGAGTAAATGCCTGTTTTTTTCACGATGTTAATCCTTCTGATTAACCCCTTGCAAGCCGGAATTTTCAGGCGAGAAAGCGAGAAAAGCGAGTAGTGTAATTTTGTAATTACTCCTACTTCCGAAACCGGTCGATCATCATATTATATTGAAGTGGTTCAAAACACATTTATGTGTTTATATTATAATTATGGCAAGCCACAAAGTAAATGCTTTTTACGAATATTTTTATCTAATATATTTTATTTGAGTATTGTACAAGGATATTTAAGGGTCAAAATCCCCTGAGAATGTGACCATTCATAAACTGCGCAGGTTAAGTTTGCTTGACGAGTAGTTATGCAATAGTTTACTCGGAGGTGGTGAAATATCCCCCGATATTATTGTGTCTGTCTCTCATCATGCTTTTAGAGTAGATTTTTAAAAGAAAACAACTTTCACTACAACCAAAGTAATTTAAAAATCACTCTAAAAATCATTCTTTTATCATGATCATTCTTTCTGTGGAAAAACTGGCCGATGGACCACGGAATGTGAGTTTTTCTTCGCCACTTCATCCCGTGTTCTTATTTACTTATTTATCTCATTTATCTTATCTCTATTAGCCATAGATAATAGAAACAATGGAGATACATCATGGAAGCGTGCCGAATGCCGCCGAGCTACAGACTAATCAAAGCTTTTTGACGGCCTCCATGGTTGATTGGCTACGATTATCGGATACGAATCTGATGGTCGCGGGTTCAAATCCCGGCGTGCGCAATAAAATTTTATTTGATTAATTTGCGTTATTTCACAATTTATTCATTTAAAATAATATATACCTAGTATATTTACAGCACGTACGAGTGGTAAATACTTTCAGTATCGCCCTGGTGAATGGCTTTAGTCGTGCTTGGTGACCAGATCGGAATATATCTCCCCCTCCCCACTACCTTCATCCTCACAACATACCCCGATTGGGGATGCCAGTCTTGCTGGTTCCAGATAGTTGGGAGCAGTTGGGACTCTTGTGTGATACACAGATTTATGCATTTGATGTGTAGATAGAAATAAAGGCTGGACGTCGCTGTGCGTAAATGCGATTTTCAATAATATGGGTGATAAAAGATTTTGGCGACACGCGTTGTGCTCGCAGTGAAATACTTCTAACGGTTGATGGCCCATCTCCCTTGTCTCTATTATCTATGCTATTAGCTTTATATTATAGCTTTGAACCTGTCGATGTGTCAGTGTTTCGCTTGAGTCGTTTGTTCCTTTCACAGATTCTGGGATCTTCAAATTCTGTACCTTATTTATTTCTTTTAAAACTATTTTTCTCCTAGACTAGAAAATATGTTTATGACTTATTAGCAAGGTGGCTACAGATAAGGAATACAAATAAACTCGCAACAACCAGACATTTTCAGGGAAGCGTGTTGTAATAATCAAAATAGTGAGTGGTAAATACTTTCAGTATTGCCCTGGTTTAGGCCTCTCTCTGACGGTCCGGTAGGGAATCGACATAAACCGGGTGCAGCAAAAATGCAGGAAATATTTCACAATATTTCCTCCATCGACTCTCTGACTGATCTGCAGAAATTTGTAGCCGCCAGTAAATTGTCGGTATTGCAGATTTCTGTTATCACGTTTACCGCTGAATGTTATCGGATTCAAAGTCAAAATCGAGAAATGTCGAGTGAATCAAGTGAAGGCGATGCTCTGGTATGCTATTTATTCCTTCAAACAAGACAAAAAAAGGAGGAGGTTTTAGGTCCACCTCTACATCGAATGTAACATTCATTGTAGGTTATTTATTGCTGCCAGGGAACTGTCCGGAGATGATGTCAAATTCTGGCAAATGTACCGAATGTCAAAAAAGAACTGGTCCAGCACTTTACTCCACATATAAGAAGTCTTCCTATTGCACACCAAGCTTTCTCTGTTGTCCCCTTTACTGCATATGCCGGTAATTTATAGTTATAAAGGTGTGCATATTTCTCTAACTCCATTATTAGCCGAAAATTCATACCCGCTCCATGTTTGAACTCAAAGGATGAATGGTGCGTAATCGATTGAAATGCAGTGCATAGATTTACTGGATGCGTGTTTACCGAGAAGCTACTGAATTGTTGTCCCGCTTGTGGTATAACAGAAGTACGTCGCGCCGCTCCCGCTTCCCCCCCGTCGTGAGCTAGCGCCTATTGAAATGTATGTCGCAGTGCCCTGTCGGTATCACACATGAGGTTTATGTCGATTCCCTACCGGACCATCAGAGAGTGGCCTTACTATATCACCATTCATAATCGAAATGTTGCTTGAAGTGGCTTTAGCATTGTTTGGTGACGAACAGCTAGATACTTCCCAACCTTTCTCTTTTTCATCTTCTTCCTCTCTCTCTTTTCTGTATGCCTTATAACATACCCCACTTGGGTATTTAAAAAAAAACTTTCTAAAAAATAATCTTCGGGGATACTGTGTGGAGGGTCTTTTAATGAAAGGAAGGCGAGGAAGTTCATTGAAGGAAAAAGATATGAGTGGTGGGTAAGAATCTGGGGGTCAGTGTGTCGGACGTTTAAATCCATCCCTCCCACTGTGACTTAAGTCGATGGGTCAAGAGAGTCCATCTGGACAAACTTTAAAAACCCGGACACCCCTGCTAAGTCACATGCCATAGCGAACCACTTGAGGTTACATACGACAGAGGTGTTGGTCATCCAATGAATGGTTCCCGGGGCGGCGGTATCATACCCATATCCCAAATTTAAATCAGTATGCCACAATCTTTCTGGCTTCGGGCAGTTGGGACTCTTGTGCTGTGTGCGCATATAAAAAAATGTGTTAATACATAACCTTAAAGGTAAAAACTTCTCTAGAAAATCTGAAGGATTGAGATATTTTGAAATCTTTTTTCTGTGGTCACCTTGCTTATTGACAATGTAAACTTTACAATGCATATTACCATTTAAAAATAATTTACCTAACGTGTATTCCTACCATTCATCTTCTAATTAGCAACTTTCTATTTTGTAAAATTACTCTTCATTCATTTTCTTCAGAATAAAAATATACTTGAATGAAAAAAGTTCATTGTTTAAAACCACTTTATTAATAAAATAATTGAGAAATACTTTGTATACGACCGCTGTTTAATATATAAATATCAACATGAATAATAATAATTGGTCAATTTTTCTGAGCCCCGTTTAGTGACTAAAATCACCACAAGGGCGCTTTACATCTTGTTAAAGTTTGTAGCCTCTTTCAAATAGATATGTTTTTAGACTTTTCTTAAAGGCTTCGAAATTGGTTTCTGACCTCAAACTACTTGGATCGTCATACTAAGAATGTGGGCTGACATTGAAAGCTCTCTGTCCAAACCAGTTCAACCAGTCTGTTTGACGCATCAGACTTGGCCGATCTGAGCGTTAGTTGTCTCTGAGCAAGATTGTCCCTCACGCAGAGATCAGTCAAGTATGATGGTGCCAGCCCGTTCAGTGCCTTATATACCATAAGACAAATTTTATACTGAACTCTTTTTGTGACTCGAAGCCAGTGTAGGCAATCACGTAGAAGATGAGTGATGTGACAGTATTTGGTGGCATCGCATACTAGACGAGCTGCTGTGTTGAACACTCCTTGCAGTCTGTTCAAATGTACATTCAACAGACCAGCATACAAACTATTGCAGTAGTCCAGTCTGAAGACTACTAGAGCATTTACCAGAGTCTTAGCAGATGTATTCCTCGTTAGTATATACAGTAAAGCTTCGCTTCTGAAACATTTTGATATTTATATATTAAACAGTAGTGTACACAAAGTATTTCTCATTTATTTTATTAATAATGACACCGCAAAGTGATTTAACATTTTTTGAAGAAACCGCTGTATTAAATTTATACATATATCGACCGGTTTCGGTTTATATGATTACGTTCCTATGGAAGGTTTAAGATTGACCGAAACCGGTCAATATTTGTATAAATTTAATAAAGTGGTTTTAAACAAAGAACTTATTTCATTTAAGTATAATGTCAAGCCACTAAGTGATTGCTTTCTTCGATAATAAAAGTACAAGTAAATCAGGGAAATTTCGTCTAACAATAATCCTTAATATTGGGATTGCTATAGTCCGACAATTCTAAGCAGTTGGGATTTTAGTTTGACTCTACCCCTCTATCCATGTTTTTTTTTCATTCTTTCTTCATGTCTTATCGCAGTGGCGGCTCGTAATTTTTGAGTGAGTTAGAGTGCTAAGATTTAAAAATACGACGTTATTGATGTTGTTGAAGCCGAAAATGTTTTTTTTTTTTTTTTCATAATTTCAATTTTTTCAGTGATTCTTAACCGGGGCGCCAGCGCCCTTTTGTGGGCGTTTTGGAGATCTGGCGGGGCGTTTTTAAATTTTTAGCATTTAGGGGGCGTGTGTCATAATTCACGAGCTATGCATACTGATACACTTTCTTTAGGTGCTTTGATTTTTTAAGTTCTGTTTAATAAACCTCACTTTTACGCACAAAAATTAAAACTGAGGCATAATACTCAATATCATGTTCTTCGTATGAGTGAAGATTTTGTACCGTCCGAGACTCCACACTTCTTACGTTGGTTGGGGTGGGGGGGGCGCTGGATAATTTTACTGTGGTAAAGGGGGCGATTCCTTCAATACGGTTAAGAAACACTGATTTAGATGGTAGGTGGTGATGATTTTTATAGGCAGTGCCAATAAAAATTATTTTCGGCTTCAACAACACCAATAACGTCGTATTTTTCAATCTTAGCACTCTAGCTCACTCAAAAGTCACGAGCCGCCACTGTCTTATGGGAAATTAAAATAGGATATCTTGTTGCCGTAATTGCATTATACATATTATGTAAATCATTGTTGTATATTCCCCAAAACCTTGCTTGCTGCTACACTGTCCATTCTATTTGAGTCATGGAGTTGTAATACCTGCTCTTGAAATTTTGAACATCTGGAGATAGTCGCAAAAAACTGTTTGGAACACCATTTTCGTTTTATGTCAAATTTTTAAATAATATTCCATTTTAAAGGTTGTAAAAAAAATCTGGAGACAATTAAAACACTATACACTCGAAGCAATATGAAGAATCTGGGTCTTGAAGAGACCCATGTTGTAGGAGAGAGGAAACACCGGAGTCCAGCAGATCATTTCACAGCAGAGCTGTTGAACACAAGAACAAGTCGTAGAAGCGATCTGTTCTCACGTGACAAATGTCAACCGTGTACAAATGTTGGACGCGCGTTTGACATGTTTCCCGACTGTGCACCAGTGCCGAAGGGATCAATGACGCTTGATCCTCAGAGTAACTGCCATTGAAATACTGCTAGAACAAGGACAGCATTCCCACTTGACGTCTGTACTCCAAAGATTGCAATCCACTGTTAAGATAGGCGAATCTATCAAACGAACCCCCCGTTTCTGCACAGAGTCGAGAGTTTTTTTTAGATATTTGTATAAGCTGACGATATTTACTTTGAATTTATTTCAGACACTTTTTTGGAATTTATCAAAATCAGCAGAAATTTCTACAGCGGGTTTTGCAACTCCACAACTCATTTATTCTATAATATATTATGCTACACATAAAAATATCTGTAATTTGTATAGATTAAGTTATTCTAGGATTCCTTGCATTTTTCCATTCAATTATTTATCTTGTACTTTTAGGGTCAGTTGTTCAATTTGTGGTATAACTAAAGCGGCGGTTATAACTTATGCATACGGTTGTTTAATCCAGAGTTGCTGTCACTCGCAATTTAAAAAAGATTCTTAACACACTTTGAGCGGGAAGGGTATCGCGGCCGACTGGTGCTTATCGGCGGACGGGTAAAATTACCCTTTACGCCGGCTCCATTTTTACTAAAGGCGAGAATGGTAAAGTTACCCGATTATTTCACGCGACTATTTAATCTAAACGCTTGAAGACGTTCCAGACTACACACACATGTACAAAAAAATAAGATAAGCCGTCATTTCTTTTACGTACACACATACTCTTGCGCAGCTCGATGAGAGATCACGCGTAATAATTAATTTGTGTGGAGTCAATTATTCAGTGAATCATATCCGCCTTCTTTCCACATTTGATTATTCTTTGATGGGTGAGTAGAATGGCAATTTTATCGTGTTAAATTTCATGGATTGTTTGTTTGTGGTACTGGGAATTCCTATTATATTTTTATGGCGTGTTATAAATTCATTGGACCTTTACTCTTATGAGATAATCCCGAGGATGTTATTACAATAAACATTTCCTGAATGAGAGATAACACAAAAATTCCTTAGCAATTAGATGTATTCCTGGCACTCATATATGGTAAGTGTGTATATGAAATTTCTTAAAAAAATAGTCGATGGTTTAGAAGATAGAACGATTTTTGTGAAATTATTTTTTATTGCATTTTCGGCTGGTTTTTGCCCGCTGCACGCACCTGTGACGCTGTAGCGGCCGCCCGCTCAAAGTGTGTTAAAAAAATTGAAATAATGAAAAACATTGCTAGGTTATGAATAATCTGACAATATTTGAAAACTCCCGCTTTAATCATTATAAGCGACAAATTTTGCTTGCGCAATGATGGAGGACTTAGCCAGCAGAAGAATTGAACCCACGACGGCTGGGTGGAAACCTGATTGTTAACATTGAAAGTCGTAAATGTTAGAATGGTGTTAAAAACACGTATGAAGTTTTTGCTTAATTTCCATAGATTTTTACCGCCGCTTTAGCTATACCAACTTTTGACAACCATCCCATCGAAATTTTTACATCCATTTATTTTAAGTTGGGTGTAAATTAATTATGATGTAAAATTGTTGTAAACAAATGCATTTGTGGGTAAATAGTATCTAAAAGGGTACCCTTTATTATTTTTTCATAACCTTTCCGATCTAAAAGAACTTTCTACAATAGTAACTTAGTAATATATTTACTGAGGAATTTTCAGATTTTTTGAAATATATATTTTATTTAATATAATACATATAAAATATTTAATAGTACAGGCATATCTTAATAGCTAATTACAAAAAAAGTATAAACTTATTCAACAAAAAGTTCCCAACTCAATAGAGAAAGATTTCTCGTGTTTGAGTTAGGGAGCACCGCCATCTAGCGACAGCAGTGAAAAAATAAATTAATAGAAGGATGTAATACAGACAATGTTTGTGTTGTCTCACACGACAAAAAGCAAATATTTATATAGATTGTTGTAAACGAATCCTAATATCATTTTGAACTTTTTCAGTTACGCATCAAACAAATCGAGCCCCGACCCCAACAAAGAGGCCGTGCGTGCAAAGTTTGCTTCAACGATACAGTTCGTTGAGGACTACCTTTGCAATGTCGTTGCGAGGATGTGGTCCTTTGCAGATCACGATCAGAACAAACTCACGTTTGAAGTTGTCAAACTTGCCAGGGATTTGATATACTTTGGCTTCTACAGGTAAGTCTAAAACTATTCGATTTATTTTGTTGGAATATATGGTAATGTATCCCGGAAGAAGGGTGAGAAAAGATACTATAATGAATTGTAGAGGTTTTAAATCTTGGTATCTTCTAACAGTGCTGTCACTACTATGTCAGGTATTCTCTTCACTATCTTGTTTTCCTCCCCAAAATCTTAAGCCTCACAACATACCCCAATTGAGAATGCCATAGTCTCACTGGCTCCGGACAGCAGGGAGCAGTTTCATCAGAACTCTTGAGAATGTGTAGAATTATGGAATATGTGTTACATTCAATCATTTCTCCACTGTCTCAGAAACAATGATTTGCTTTTCCTCAATCATCACTCTACTAATTATGGGCACCATTCTCCACTGTCCAGAATGTCGATACTTGTTAACCCAAGCCAGGGCGTTGAAGTTTTTGGTACCAGTCTAAAAGATTTTTGTCAGGTCAGTCATTACGAAATTTAAACTCGAAGATTGTCATTTAGAATGTCTAAAATGGTGGAATCTACCAAAACCTTGTTCAGGCTTTTACTTGAACTAACTATCTAGTCGTTTCACTGCAGGGATAGGCAGAAAGGACGGACCGCCAAACAACTTGATCTTGGTATACCCTTCTAGGGTAGGGGTAGGGATAGGGGTAGGGATAACGGTAACACATCAAAACATTACTCCAAATCATTCATAACCCCGGGCAACGTCGTGTACTTCAGCTAGTTATTATATAATTAAATATTGTATTGTGTCGGACTGTTTTATTTATTTTATAATATTTACCTTTTTTATTTTATATTACAGCTTCAGTGATTTGCTTCGACTAACAAGAACACTGTTGAGCATTCTGGACTGCGTATCCGAAGGAGATTTGCTGAGCGAAGCCGGCGTT
Organism: Halesus radiatus; assembly: GCA_022606495.2. Taxonomy (NCBI): domain Eukaryota; kingdom Metazoa; phylum Arthropoda; class Insecta; order Trichoptera; family Limnephilidae; genus Halesus; species Halesus radiatus. Next base: position 19,600 of record JAHDVE020009376.1, read on the forward strand.
CTGCCGGGGGAAACTGACTGTAAGTACCGATGAGACCTAAATTCCCATGGCGTTTCATTAACCATGAAAACCATTTTGCACCATACTAAACATTGATTTTTTTGTATTTTTCCAAGCTAACAAGGATGATACTGATAGGGTTAAACTGTGTAGGTATTCTTTTCTTTCTGTTTTATATAAAATATTGTAATAACTTTCATCTTATTTTTTGGAGGGTTGATATTGATGATTAATTATTACTAAGATTGAGCTGTTCTCCACACATTTGATGACGATCTGTTTGACAATAAGAACAAACTAGAATTTTTAAAATTTTAATGTTCCCTGTTAAACACTGACCATCTTAATAATAATAATAATTGGATGATTTGTATAGCGCCGTTTTTGTGAAAAATCACCTCAAGGACGCTGTACAAATCTTAATTCCTATTCTTTATCTAATTATGCACAAACAGATACAGAAAAACAAACTTACCTGGCAGGTCGCTTCACATGAACACAGTTTTATTAGAAAACTTAAGTATGGAGATATTTTTAAAGTTGCTATTTTATCCTCCTTTTCTATTTTTCTATTGATGTTTGGTGGCACAAGAAGAGTTTGCATTTATTTGAAATACTTTTAATTTTTAGGACTGGAAAATGTTTATAAAATGACCTTAAAAAGTGTAAGAAGCTTCTAATGGATATTATCATTTTTTATTTATTTTTTACACTTTTAGTTATTTACAGTGTTGCGGGCTGTGGGCACATTTGCGCACCGATGCGTGAATTTTTTAAACTTTTTCTATAAGTGACTTTAGGTGAGCACCGACCGGCTAGCCTAGCTATGCAATTTACGGGTGAATTTCTTCAATTTATGGATATGATTGTCTGAAAAGATGAGTTTTAAGTTTAGTTCTGAATTCTGTCGAGTCTTTGATAAAGGATTCATTATAAGTCTTACTTATAAGTCTTACTTATAATGAATCCTTGTTGCGCCTTTATAGCGATGGTATAGCTATGCAAGCAATAGGGCACTATACCGCTCGTGTTAAAATCATTACTGATAATTATATTTATGCCGAGAATAGCTTTACCAATGGTTTATCGGTAATGATTTTTTTAGTCTGGCATGACTCTGCCCCAAACCTTAAAAACACGACCAATTTCGCAGGTGGCGTCGTGTTGCTAACTTCACATTTCATCAGATGTCCATAATATGATTATTTGAAATATTTTGCCACGCTGGGGCACGCACATTGCAGAACGGTGAAAAAAATGTTACAATGTTTTTATTACATAGGAACATTACTCAGTATTGAGGTTTTACTTTACAAACGACATTATTATTAAAGGAGTAATATCCATCGATCAATAATTTATATATCGATGGTAATTAATACACCTCTTCCTATTCATTTACAAATTCGTTTGCGGATTCGGGACATGACATGTCGATTTACTTCACAGGTACCTAAACAGTTCCTTGTGGTACAAAAAATTCGTTAATATTTTTCTACCCTGCCTAACAACATTTGTAATGTCATTGAGCCCATCTGTTTTTATGTGCATCCAAATTCCTGCCTTACTAAATCGATAATGCGTCTCATATTTGCTTTGGTGAATTGATATTTCGATTTAAAATCTCTCTCCGATAGTACTGCAAATGAATATTACCACATCTTTTAAATTTTCCTTGCGCAAAGTAGAATTAACAGACCGATATTTGTCAAACCTCTCGGTAAAACGTCAACAAAATCTGCTATTTCGATGCTATACTAGGGGGCCGGTCGGTATAAATCTGACAGCTACTTTACCCCATGATACGGCCAGTATACGAACGCACCGCGATTACGAGTAACGTTTTTCACTATGCGCCCGTATAATATTTATGCTGCGATTATGAGTAAGACGGTGAGTCTCGGCCCATTCCAAATGAGGTTGTCTCCTACAAGGGAATTTCATGTTATTTACAGATGAATCATTTTAATTAGAGCATGCTGAAGACAGAACTTTTAAAATTTATGGAAATTACCAAATAGTACTTCAGAAATCAACGATTATTTGAGGATTAAGTGTATTTGGTAATTACATTTTGATTGATTTCTATACGTTGCGTTTATGTAACGGAAATCAACGATTATTTGAGGATTAAGTGTATTTGGTAATTACATTTTGATTGATTTCTATACGTTGCGTTTATGTAACGGAAATCAATGATTATTTGAGGATTAAGTGTATTTGGTAATTACATTTTGATTGATTTCTATACGTTGCGTTTATGTAACGGAAATCAAAGATTATTTGAGGATTAAGTGTATTTGGTAATTACATTTTGATTGATTTCTATACGTTGCGTTTATGTAACGGAAATCAACGATTATTTGAGGATTAAGTGTATTTGGTAATTACATTTTGATTGATTTCTATACGTTGCGTTTATGTAACGGAAATCAACGATTATTTGAGGATTAAGTGTATTTGGTAATTACATTTTGATTGATTTCTATACGTTGCGTTTATGTAACGGAAATCAACGATTATTTGAGGATTAAGTGTATTTGGTTATTACATTTTGATTGATTTCTATACGTTGCGTTTATGTAACGGAAATCAAAGGAGAAGTTGGTTTAACTTGGTTTAGGTTAATGAAGCGAGTCACCAATAGGAGTTGATTCATTTGTAGACCGTTATAAAAACTTATGATTAATTTGCACAATATAAATTAGAACACGAGACAAGTAAAATATATTAAAATGGATAAATATGGATAATCTAATCTATCCGAACAACAGGAAGATAATGAATTTATTAGTGAAAATCTGCGACTATATAGGATATATGGATGGCACTATCACTGTGATTCACGCGTTTGATGGCTGTTGAAATAGGAATTATGAGTGGCCAGCTCGGCAGGTAACTACAGTACCAAAGATGTAAGTCGCCAAAATGTTGATAAACTTGTGTGCAAGTGTTAAATCAATTTTAAGTAATCATTAAATGAGATAATATTAACAAATCTCAATGAAACAAGAGACAGAAAGAGACATGGAAAATAAAAAGATAACGGTCGCAACTAGGACTTGAACCCAGATCCTTTAGTCTTACAGGGACTGGGACTCTCAATTTACTCAATTTTTTGGTTTATGAATTATTCTTCACTTCATATTTTTTTGGTTTTCTCAGCTGAAGGGGGCGTTCTGAGGTCCCTTGGAGATATGGGAGCAGTGATGACATCTCTCGCACTTGGACCCATGTCTAGAACTATGGTGAGAATTAATTTAACACATATATGTGTACATATTCTTTGTTCTGTTTTCTGCTGTTTACCTCCAGTTTCTCATGTCTAAAGTACGTTTTACACAATATCATACCATTCCCCATATGGAAAACATATTGAGACCCATATAGAAAATCTTTGCACAGGTAGTTGCCAGTAAAAGAGAAATAACATTTTGAGGCGGTACCTAATCATCAAAAAAATGGCAACACCTTCACGAAATGTCAAATATTAAATAAAATATATACGCGAAATTCACAATTCCGAACAGAAACACGTTAAGGAGCCTCTTTGGTGGTCAGCTTCCTTGTTCTATCTCATACAAGTAGTAGTAATAATGATAATATTTATTTACTTGAAACACATTATTTAACAACAAAATTTACTGCCCAACTAGGAACAAATCTCGCTTTGGGACAGTCAAATTGACAAGTTTAGTTCATATTAAGTGCCATTATACAAAAATAGAAGGGAAAAAGATAGTATAGACATAGTATGGTAATATAATATATATAGAAAAAGGTATAATAATTAAATATAAAGAGATGTGAAGAACAGTATAGAAAAACAATTGTGTATACCAGATCATTTGAGTATAGTATAATAATTAATATAGAATATAAGGTAAGTTCAAAGAGAAAGAAAAAGTATCTATGAAGAAATGAGAAAAACAAATATTATAGAGTAAACAATTATGTATATGTGATTGGTGCTGAGGAAAAAAAAATGCGTTTAAAAATGAGTAAAAAAAAAAAATGTATGTATTATTTAGTAATATTAATAAAATTGAGTTACGTATCACTCAGCATTATGAGCCGACGATGAAACTCAGGGATGCAGCCCGAAGAGGGTGCAGCAAATAGTTAATAACATATTTTATTCAGTAAGTACAAAAAGTAACTTTAGTAAATTTGTCCTTTTCCTTTCCTTGTTTAGGGTTTTTAATCCAGTTAAGATCTTTTCCCAAAGAGCACAAATAATGTAACATAAATCCAGTCAAGTAAATCAAACCATGAGGTGGTAATAGTAATAAGGTCAAAGCGCCGCAGTACTAGTAAATTTTATATATTGAATGAAAGAATAATGATGCCAACATAAAAATTTTTGCAGATGGGAAACCAGACCCAACCTTCCGGAGGCAGTTCTCCCACAGGAACCAAGCTGCAGAGATCAGCATCTTCAATGGTGCTGGCCAGGGAGCATCCCCTGGTGATGGACACCAAACTGAAGATCATTGAGATACTGCAGGTAACTGTATTACTATTAAAAATTATAGATATATCTACACGCGCCAGGAAGGAAATTTCCCCACGTTTGCCTCCAAATATTTCATACAAATTTGACATCTTCAATATATATATTTTTTTTATTTTAATAGTTTTATTTGTTTATGAAGTGTGAAATATTTAGTTCTCTTAGCCAAAAAAAAGACTACAACAAAACTAGAAATAAAAAAAAAATAGGCTGGCCCCGCGTTGGGCTCCATATATTTCATACAAATTTTAATGTTTAAATTTTTTTTTCAGTTCATCCTCGATGTACGACTTGACTACCGCATCAGCTGTCTTTTGTCCATCTTCAAGCGTGAGTTTGACGACTCAGAGAAGAGGGGCGTGACTTCAACATCAGGTTCCGGTTCCGTGGAGAAGCAGCAGCCGCAATCCAAGATGGAGGCCACCAACGGCCAATCTGGAAGCTCGGCTTCGACGACCAATCAGGGAGCTGTGAAAGCAACGATGGCAGAGGGAAAGGAGCCATTGTCAGGGGGAATTAGGAATGTGGATTTGGAGGCGGTCGGAGCTCAGGCTGAGGGAATTTTCAGCTGCAGGTAATTTGATTGTTTATTCTACGGTTATGTGGTAGTAGTCAGAGTGTAGTAAAAAAATATGCTTTACCCCAAGTGGTTCATTACGGCAGGTGACTTAACATGGGTGCCTGGGTTCATGGGGTGAGGTTTGTTCAGGTCTTGGCGGAAAATGCGTCCGGATCGAGAGAGTGCGGTTGAGGGAGGCCCCTTGACATCTCCAGCCGGCCTCTCGATCTATCGCTTTGCACTGCGATGGGGGGATGAATTAATACGTTCGTCATTCCTGGACCTACTGACCCCCAGATTCCTACCAACCCCTCAACCGTTTCCTTCCCAGAACTACCTTTCCTTAAAAAAAAAACCACACGGCCTCCCAAAAATGACAGGCCCTAAATGGAAATTATTTTCCTCAGGGCTGTGTGGAGTTAATGTAGAATCTTTGTGGCAGAGCGGTAAACTTCTTAGGTTTGAATGCAGGGGTTGTAGTTTCAAAGCCCGGTGAGGGAAAATACAAATTTATGTGAATTTTATAGCAATAATAATAATAATTAGAATTAATCTCTATAGCGCAGTTTTGTGAAGGTTCACCTCAAGTGCGCTTTACACTAACTAACCTAACCTAATAAGATTATGAAATTACAGACACTATGTATATACGGATTAAAACTATTACTTATAATTATCATAAGCAGCAGACTCACGTACATGAACTTGAAGGCGGTCCGTTTGATAGATTCTCCTATCTTAACAAACGGATTGCAATCTTTAGAGCACAGGCGTCAGGTGGGAATGCTGTCCTTGTTCTTTTGGTATTTCAATGGAAGATTCTTTGAGGACGTGGTGTCATTGATCCCTTCGGCATCGGTGCATAGTCGGGAAACACGCAATACACTCGTCCAACATTTGTACATGGTTGACATTTGTCACATGAGAACGGGTCATTTCTATGACTCTTTCTTGAGTTCAACAGTCCGGCTGTGGAACGATTTGCCGGCCTCTGTGTTTCCTCCCTCCTACAATATGAGTCTCTTCAAGACCCATGTTCACTCCTTCCTCTCCTCAAAAGGATCCTCCACACAGCATCCTCAAATATTATATAGGCCCTAAGGGAAATTATTTTCCTCGAGGCCTCCTGTGTATAGATAATGTAAAAAAAATTAACAATTTTGAACAAAGGATATCTGCATTTTGGTGAAAGATCTATTCTGTATTAAAACATTGCATGTTGTGACCAGATATAGATAGCCAGCTACCATGGATCAGCTCCGGGGGCCTTGAAGAAACTAGTCTGACAAGAAAGCAAACAGAAATAATGCTACGTAGTTTGCTGTTACTAACCACGCTCTCTTTAAAGGAGTCAATGTTAGTATGTGCGCTAATGGTCACTTTAGGGGCAACTCTGTTCAATATTCTAGGGATGGACTGGACCTGGACGGAGCTGGTGGTCGTGTGGTGCTGAGGGTGCTGTTGCAGCTCTGCGCCCAGCACTCGGCTCCGGCGCTGGTTAGCGGGGCCCTCACGCTGCTCTTCCGGCACTTCTCTCAGAGACACGAGGTGCTGCAGGCCTTCAAGCAGGTGAGAGATCGAAGTTTTCACAGTGCCTCGGTATAACCACTGTTCTTTTGTTGGTAGCTTAACCTTTAAGTATGGACATGGACCCTAACAGGCTGCGCAACATTTTCGGTTTCTTAGTTTCACACACTTCTCCCCGCAACTGAGCGGCTCAGTAACTTCAGTTTTAGTAGCGAAACAAAGAGCGAGGGAGGAGGTTGCATCGCTCGATGCACGATATGTGAGTAATACTCATCGAAAAATTAGCAGGAGTCTGTCAGACTACGTATCCATTGTTAGAATTTTTGTTTTTTGTTACCAGAAGTGGATATTATCATATATAAGAATTTATGATAAATAAGTTTATCTTGTTCTATAAATGGTTTTGGATTCTTTTAATTGGTAAAAATATAGTCTAAGTCAATAAAGCCTGAAAAGTGCAATATTTTTCGATTTTTTTGATATTTCTATACTTTTAATAATAAAGTTGATTATATATACACATGTTTTATTATTATTAGAAACCTATAATTTGATCTAGATATAGTTTTGAACCGATTTGTATTAATTTTTTGGAATAAAGTTAATTTTGAATATAGGAGCCTGTGAGACTCCATGTCCAGGGTAGTGTTGATAAAAAATTACGTCCATACTTAAAGGTTAATGTAGTCTTCTTCATGAGCCTTCTGATTGTCCAGCTTTGTTCCAGCCTTTCTCAAATATTTTAAGGTTTGTCGAATCTTGGCGGCTTGCACCCAACCGAATTACTTTTTAATTATCTCCACACAGGAGACTAGAGAGAAACACAGGAGACCAGAGAGGAGAAGAAATTATTTCCCTCAGGGCCTATGTCATCGCTGAGGATGCTGTATGCAGGGTCTTTTAGAGGAGAGGAAGGAGTGAACCTGGAATTTGAAGAGATCCATGTTGTAGGAAGGAGGAAACACAGACTGAAAAATCATTTCACAGCCGAGCTGTTGAACTCAGGAATGAGTCGTAGAAGCGACACGTTCTCATGTGACAAATGTCAACTGTGTACATATGTTGGGCGCACATTTGTCTCGTTTCCAGGCTGTGCACCGGTGCTAAAAGGATCAATGAAGCAAGTTCTTCAGAGCATTTTTCATTGAAATATCGGCACTATTGATTCACCCATTTTGTTTAGCACAAAAGACCCTCTCATTGTTTTGTGTTGATCAGGAAACACGGGATGAACTTCACGGAGAACTCCTTCTGGCGTTGAGAAACCCGTACAGAGACTATTGTTGGGAGCAGAAGGTTTGTCAGAAAACTATGAGCAATCGTATGAAGCCAGCACTACTGCATCTTCAGTACACGAGCAATGATTTTTAACTAAAGCCGAACAATCGGTATCTCGTGAAGTTCACGGTGGTTTCTGTTATGTTGTTATCTTTGGGAGGTCAGTTGACATTCGACAGTGGCTTTCGTGACATTTGAATGCCTTGACTTCTTGACGACCCACTAATAATAAGTTATCGTATCAAATCCTTGATTAATGTTGAATGATTGATGATTTGACTTTCGGAATATTAGAATGTTTGACTTCTTGATGGCACATTGAAATTGAGTTGTCCATCAAATCTTTGGTTTATGTTTCACAATCCATGATTTGGCCTTCGTGACATTTGAACGTCTTGACTTTCTGACGACACATTGATATCAATTTATCAGTCAAATCCTTGGTTTATATTTGATGATTGATGACTTGGCTTTCGTGACATTTGAATGCCTTAAATTCTCTATAGAACATGTAAATCAATTTATGAATAATTATATCATTGGTTTATTTTCGATTGTTGACTTCGACTATTTAACTTTCGTGACATTTGATTACCTTCTTGATGGCACATTGATATCTAATCTAATCATATCCTTCTTTGAGATTTGGTCTTCATGATATTTGAATGGTTTGAATTATCGATGACACATTATCAAGTTATGAGTCAAATAATTGGTTTATGTTAATGGTGGTTGATTTGTTTTTCATGACATTTTAATGCCTTGGCTTCTTGATACATTCTTCTTGGCTTCTTGACACATTCTCATTGGCTTTTTGGCACATCGATAATGAGTCATCAATCAAATCTTTGGTTTATGTATCACATTTGATGATTTGGCTTTCGTGATATTTGAATGCCTTGACTTCTTGACGACACATTGATGTTGTTTTATCAATTTCTTGGTTATTGTTTCATGATTAATGTTTTGGATTTTGTGACATTTAAATGCCTTAACTTCTTGATAACACTGATGGTTGATGATTTGGTTTTCTTCTTGCCTTAATTTCTTAATTTAATATTGTCTCAGTGTTGTAGAGATCAAATCGAATCCTTGTTTTATATTTCGTGGTTGATGATTTGGTTTTGTGACATTTAAATATTAACTCCTTAATAACACAATGTCCCATTGATATTGACTTATTTAATCAAATCCTGGGCTTATGTTTCATGATTGACATTCAACAGTGGCTTTCGTGACATTTGAATGGCTAGATTTCTTGATGATACTTAGGTACATATCGAGTTATCAGTCAAATCCTTGGTTTGTGTTTTATAATTGGCATTCAACAGTGGCTTTCGTGACATTTGCATGCCTTGATTTCTTGATGACACTTAGGTAGATATCAAGTTGTCAGACAAATCCTTGGTTATGCTTCATAATTGTCATTCAACAGTGGCTTTTGTGACATTTAAATGTCTTGATTTCTTGATGAAATTTTGATACATACATATCAAGTTATCAGTCAAATCTTTGGTTTACATTTGATTTAATATAACCTCTGAGTGATTCCTCCTCACGTTCCATTGTTTAAAATGTGAATTTTTCACAAAGTGAAGTTCATGACACACATACTTTATAGAGTACATAAATATATTTTTAGCATGTCTGATTAAATCAGATTTTTGGATGTTTCGACATTTCAGATTCGGCCACATATTATATGCAACATATCTTGAGCATGATTTCCTATGTCTTCTGGATGATAATGCATCTCAAGCTCTTGCCTTTTCATTCACCAGCGACTTTTGTCACATTTGAAGTCACATGAGATTATGTTATGTTGCATGTCACAGTGATGTATCATTTTCTTTTACAATATATGAAAGGTAATTTTGTCATATTGGCCCATTTTTGCCCATATCTTATTATTTGATTCACAGACACATTAATATCACAAACATTTTTCTCTATATCTTGGATTTTTATCCACAGGCACATTGATACCACAAACATTTTTCTCTATATCTTGGATTTTATTCCATAGACACATTGATACCACAAACATTTTTCTCTATATCTTGGATTTTGATCCACAGACACATTGATACCACAAACATTTTTCTCTATATCTTTGATTTTGATCCACAGACACATTGATACCACAAACATTTTGCCCTATATCTTGGATTTTGATCCACAGACACATTGATACCACAAACATTTTTCTCTATATCTTGGATTTTGATCCACAGACACATTGATACCACAAACATTTTTCTCTATATCTTGGATTTTTATCCACAGACACATTGATACCAAATACATTTTTCTCTGTATCTTGTATTTTGATCCACAGACACATTGATACTATAGACATTTTTCTCCATCTCTTGTATTTTTATCCACAGTCACATTGATACCACATACATTTTTCTCTGTATCTTGTATTTTGATCCACAGACACATTGATACCACAAACATTTTTCTCCATCTCTTGGATTTTTATCCACAGTCACATTGATACCACATACATTTTTCTCTGTATCTTGGCATCTGATACACCGACGTATTGATAATAATAATAATCGGACTATTTTTATACCGCCGTTTTTGTGATAAATCACCTCAAGGGCGCTGTACAAATATTACTTCCTATTATATTACGTCTATTCTACGATTTTTTTTTGATACCTCAACAAAACCTATATCTCGTATGAAATTATGTATTATTCATCTAAACTTATAGAATTTTCCATTTTTGGTTCATTTGTAACATTTCCAAGCCAAATTAAATTCTTATCTCCCCACCACCTAAAAACCAGATAGAATTTTTATGACGAATTTACATCCTTCCAAATAAAAATTATTATGAAGAAATGTCTTCTACCTTTTATGGTAATATGTAGTGACTTTAATAAAATAATATATGTATATATCTATATTTTATAAAAAAAATATTTTCATGCTCATGGACTAACAGTTAATTATAAATTTTGTTGATAATTAATCATTGGTAATGATAATATGCTAACAACTATGTCTTAATAGTTATGTGGTAACAATAATTAAATGTTTTAATGAATTTTTAATAATCTGTGTCATCTATGTATCCCCAGGTGCAACTGCTGGTGTCTGACAGCGATGTGGAGTCGTACAAGCAGATCAAGGCGGACCTGGACATCCTCAGGCAGAGTGTGGAGAAGTCGGAGTTGTGGGTCTACAAGAGCAAGGGTCCATTGGAGGAACATTCACAGAATCTCAGCGGTGAGAACATCATTAATTTGATCATTTAAGAAGATAATATCAACAATTCTCACTCAAAATAGACAAAACAAAAAATAAAAAGGTAACGGTCGCAACTGGGATTCGAACCCAGATCCATAAGTCTTATCGGGATAAATGCTTCTACCAATTGAGCTATTGAGACCTATTTACATTTGGTCATAATAATAATAATATTTGGATTACTTCTATAGCGCCGTTTTCGTGGGAAAATCACCTCAAGGGCGCTTTACAATTAATTTATATAACATATCACTTGACGTACAACCAATACCTTACAGCTAAAATTTATTACTAATGGCTTATAAGTAAGACTTATAACTATTGACTTACCACTAAGACTTATAGCTAGGGATTAACTACTGAGACTTATAATTAGTGACTTACATCTATGGCTTATAGCTAGTGACTTACTAACTAAAAGTTATAACTATTGACTTACAACTAAGACTTATAGCTAGGGATTAACTACTGAGACTTATAATTAGTGACTTACATCTATGGCCTATTGCTGTAACTTACAACTAAAAGTTATAACTAGTTACATACAGTTTAGACTTAAGTAGGTATAACTAGAATATAAATCTTGTACATATTTAAAACTAATACCTATCTATGACCAAGTGCATATTTTATATACAATATTGCAAAATGACATACAACTATGGCTTAAAACTAGAGTCTTATAACTAACATACATATTTATAATATTATTAATACCTGTTATGATTATTGCTCGTGCTGTCAGTGGTGAAGCATACAAAAGTAGAAGTGTAATAAGTGTTATTGAAATTAAAGAACGTAGGTAGAAGGTAATTAGGTATACAAGTAATTCTTTTGGACTGAGTACTCGAAAACACCATTAAACCAGTGCTGTCGTTATTCTGGATACGATAATTTAAAAATATGAGTCTTTAGTTTAGTTTAGTAGAGCTGTCGATTTTTCGCAAATGTGAAGGGAGTTTGTTCCAAGCTGTTGGGCCTGCTACTGCAAAAGCTCGGTCTCCGAAATTGGTATTGGGATTGCGTTTAAGTACGGAGAGTCTTCCTATGGCCGTTGAAGACTCTGATCGAAGAGATGATTGCCTAGTATTGACATCTTTTGGAATGCACAGTTCCGAGAAGTAGGGTGGTGCCATGTTGTGTGTCGCCTTAAAAACCATCCAGCATAACTTGAACTGGATCCTCTCAGGACACTTAAGCCAATGAAGGTTTCGCAGATGTTGTGATATGTGGATCATTTTTATTGATCTCATACTTCCCTTTAAGAATTAATAACATTATCATCAATTATTTCTCCTATGTTATGACTGCCATCTGTTGGTGTGACTGCAAAGTTCTACCCGAATTTTTGCAACCTAGATGATGTCTTGGATAATATATATCATTAATTTGAGTTTGAAAACATTATGATCTGAAAACTTTGATGTCTTGGGTAATATATATCATTAATTTGAGTTTGAAAAAATTATGATCTGAAAACTTTGTAAAAATCATAGATTTGGTTCATATCAGCAATATATACAGAAATTGGCATTGTTGAAATATCGACAAACTCTCTGGTAGAGCGATTAAGATCCTTGCTCCTGATACAGAAGTCACAGGTTCAAACAAAAACCCTGAAATTTCGGGGAAAGAGCCAATGAGGTTAACTAATAATAATCTTTTTTTATTTTTCTTTTCCACAGTAACCCAGAGTCCAAAATCAAAAGACTATGAAGATTCCTCGCAGGGAGACACGTCGGCTACCTCCCCTCCCACCGCCTCCACCCCTTCACGCCCCTCCACCTCGCGGCGGTCGCGCCCCCCTCCGCCCCTTCTGCGGGACGCCTCATCCGACTGCCTGCTGGGAGACCTCAACCCGACGGCCATGCACCAGGTGGACCATCTCACGGAGTACGGGAAGATAAAGCAGGTATGTAATATATGTCGAGGTCAATAAATTCAAACCAGTTTGTGTTACAACAATTATGATGACACTGCACTGACAGTTTTTTCATTGAATTCGAGGAATTTGTTAGGTTGTTAGTTTGTATTTTTTTAAGAAAGAAAAAACCCAAACTAAGAACCTAGAACATATTCTTATATTTCCGCATATGAAAATATTTTTTATTTATTTTTATGTATCTGAAAGTATTTTTCTTTTTTAAAATTACGAGTTTTTCAACTGAGTCCCAACTGGTAAAAATTTGCGTTTGTTTTGGTATTCACACTTGATGTCTATATTCTAAAGATTGTAATTCATTCATTGTTAATAATTACAATTAGAGTTGATAGCGAAAGACTATTTGAAAAAAAAAAACCACATGTGTTTCAGTTTCATGTGGTTTTTACAGTATTTAGTATGTTTTGTTCTTACTCTTTACTTTAGTTCTTTCTCTTTTACCGGCGCTCCTATTTTACCCTTGAATGAATAAATAAACTTAGTCCAACCTAATAAAAATGTATATTTTCAGATCCTGATGCGAATGAATAAGTTCTGCGTGCAGGGACGGTCGGCCGCTGCAGAAGGAAGGCCAAGAAGACATGAACAGAGACTCCTGAGAAACATTGGCGTACACAATATAGTCTTGGAATTACTACAGGTAACCTTTCATACCATTTTATTTAACTCTTCCATAAATCACACCCTTTTACAGTAGAACCCCATTAATTCAAACAATAATAATTCGACAAATACGTAATTCGAAGAAATTTAATTTCTGCAAAAATGTATCACATAATTTCGTAAATCTGAAACTGACAAGCCCGAGGAGATAAAACGTTGTAAAATTTCGATTTTCTCTGTTATACCCCGTCGTCCCAAATCATATTACTATTTCGTATTTTTGAATTTGACAGGCCGGCGAGGGAGAGATAAGCTGGCTACATGAAAGGATAGTGGGGCAGAATTGGAAACCGGAGTCAGTTGAAGACGTTTGTAGCTTAGCGTTATACCACTTGCTCTTTTAAGTTATGTTTTTTGAATAGCCAAATGCTCCAAACTCTCCTTTGCTTCCCCCATTTTTTGCTGTCTCCCAATAAGCTTAGCTTTTGAAAGTCTTTTGTAGTCATAACATAATAAACTTTTTTTTTTATTTCAGGTACCCTACGATGCAGAGGATAACCTGATGGAAGAGCTGATGCTCCTAGCTCATGAGTTTTTGCAGAACTTCTGTCTGGACAACCCTCAGAACCAGGCCCTACTGCATAATCACTTGGATCTGTTCCTCAATGCTGGGGTAAGAGTTCAGTTATTTATTTATCAATGTTCCCTTTCTAAACCTGAAAAGCCTTTCTTGTAAGCCTCTATCAAATATAATATTTTTTAGGAGTGCAAAAATCCATCTTGCGACCTCCTGACTCAATTCAATTTCAAATCTTTCTTATACGAAATTTCGTAGCTTCTAGTAGTGTACCTCAAGGTACTCATTTAGGACCACTTTTATTTATTATTTTCATTAATAGCATTGTATCTATATAAAAATATTATGGTAATGTGAATATTAAGCTATTTTCTGGAAATCTCAAAATTTAAAAAATTATTATTAGTTATTTCAAACAATTTTTTTTAAATTACACGATTGGTGTATTCGGAATAAACTTTTTTTGTTGTTTCCTCTTGTGAATCAATCAACATAAAATGCTTCAAAATTCTTCATATCCCTTATGGAAATGTGGGCATCCTGAAGAAGACCAGCAAGGTTTTGTTGGTCTTGATCTCTTATATATTTTGCAAGACTCTTTATGACTTTATCTCCTGATGATTGTTGTGTCCTTGATGTTGAATTGGTAACTGAAATTATATTTTTCATTTGACTTTTTGTTGCAGCTGCGCGAAGCCCAAACAGTTTGCGCCATATTCCGCGACAACACCAAGCTGTGCAATGATGAGGTGAACGAGCGCGTGGTGCAGCACTTTGTGCACTGTATCGAGACGCACGGCCGCAAGCTGCAGTATCTGCAGTTCCTACAGACCGTGGTCCGCGCCGAAGGACAGTTCATCCGCAAGAGCCAGGACATGGTCATGCAGGAGGTAAACAACAACAGTCACCTAACCTAACCTCACACCAAACTGTGCACCGACCAGGTAAAGGAGCAGTGGGAAAAGAAGGACCAGAAATTTCAGATCTGGTTACTCACAACACAGTTGGCATTGTCCACTTGAAAATTTGTGATTTTTACGACAGCTTGGATGTGAAACAACTTTAATGTTTTCTCCATTCAGTCTTCTCCTTCAGTGTGGTACCATTCTAATTTACCTGTTATTTCTTGTCCAGCTGGTGAATGCAGGAGAAGATGTGCTGGTATTCTACAATGACAAGGCATCTTTCAACCACCTTGTGGACATGATGCGAAACGACGCCAGCGGTATTGGAGACAGCAGCGCCCTCAAGTAAGTTACTGTTGTTTTTATAAATGAGGATGTGTCAACCAAAAAAGATCATGTCCATGTTATGATTTTTTTAAATTTGATAGTCCAGATTTCACCTTGTCAATGATGCGGATCCGTTTAAGCTTTTTATTTCAGTAAAAATTGTTTTTTTTTTGATCTGTTGTGAAACTTGCATAAGGAAAAATCCTATCTTTTTCTTCTAGTTTTTGTTTAGATTTGCTTTGAGCAACTCTTCATTTACAAAAGATTTCATTTTGTTCGCCACTGAAACAGTAAGTGGATATATCAATTAGGGTTGTGTAAAGTTTCGAACTTTACATTGTCGATGGTTGCTCCATACCAGAGACAATTAAATCTTTCGCGAGTATATCGGATGTGACAGATGTATTTTTATTTCTAGATTGTATTATTTTATTTTGGGCTGTTAATCTATGGATGCGACATAAATAAATTATTTATTATTGTCGACCGCCGGATCCCCTTATCTTTATGTAACCTGATACAATAAATAAATATTTGTATTGGTTTCTTTAATGGCCTATATTTCATAATTTAAAACATAAATAAATAAAATACTTCTAACCCGTACTAGATATTTGCTATACATTTGATTAAAAAAAAAAAATCATTCGGTTTGTCGGTTCCCCTTAAAACGCCGTGGAAGAGGGTAGGCAACCTCGACGGCCCCGTATCAACGTGATTATTTTGTTTTCAGGTACCACGTCCAGTTGGTCAAACTTCTTACCTGCTGCACTATGGGAAAGAATGTCTACACGGAAATCAAGTGCCACAGTCTTTTACCTCTTGACGATATCGTGGCGATGATCTCACATCCCGATTGTACGCCTGAGGTATGATTTTCATGTTATTTGATATAAATTTCTGTAAAAAAACAACACGGTAGATGGTAGATTAAGTTCTTTTAGTACCTTTTGATTTGGACTGATCAAGTGTCACAGACGTCTGGAAAGTCGAAGTCCTTGGCTTCCCATCGTACAGCTTTGGCATGACAAAAGAGTATTTCTGATAAACTCAATTTTCCTACACAACATTAATTTGATTAGACGAAAAATTTAACATGTTCCTGCCGAAATCGAAACTTATTACTTAAAAATCTTTTTTTTTAAATATGATATTATTTAAATATTCCTGCGTAAATTAATGAGATCGCGATGCTCACCGAAACGTCTGTCAAATTCCGATTTACCAAGTAATATTTCGAAAGAGTACAACATTTTCCGCGATATGAATATTATAATGGATTTGTTTTGTTTTTCACTTGACATCGCTTGAATCGCGTTCCGACAAACAAACTTCTGAATGGCATTTTTTTTTTTTTATCAAAATTTATTATAAAATCACGTGTAATCATATTGCCGTGTAAATTGACAATGCTTCGCATACCGGCTTGTCAAATATGTCCGATTATAATTTAATAATATAATATTTTTCCCAGTTAATTGATATATCTTTTTATAACTTCATATTACTTTAATATTACCGCGTAACTTGAAAGTGCACCCTGTTACCGCTGGTTACCGGCACGGGCCCGTCAAACTCGACATTTTCTAAGATAGCTACGCAGTTAAAAACGTAAATAATTGGGAATTGCGAGTTAACATTGTTAAAAAATACAATTTCACAGGAAGAACAGAACAAGTAACTTGTAAACAAATTGTGATTTCACTGTTATTAATATAAATAAAAGGGATGACGATTTATAAAAATGTAAATAATAACATTCAAAGATCGACCAAATTGGCACATTTTTATTCAAAAACATGCATTTCGAGAAATTGTTCTAGTAAAATTTACTTTTTCGATGAGGATTTGGAGCTGGAGCTGATTTCAAATTTATGTAAAGGAGATGGTTTAACCCCGCTGATGAATATCCGCTAACTTAACTAATAACTTGACAGCCAGAGTTTGTGCAGACTCGTCTCTTTCTCATACAATATTTTTCTTTATAAAATGATCGAGAGACTTCCCTATGTTTCCGATTTACTATTGGAAGGCTGCAGCGGCGGCTCGTTTTAAGCAGATTAACACGTAATTTATGGTTGTAAAGACTGCAGAAAAAAAGGTTCTGTCCAGGTAGTCTATTTTTCAGTTATGGCTATATTTTCAAGTAGAGTCTGCATGAAACTGACGTAAAACCGGCGTTGAAATTTTTTGAAATCGTGAATTCGTAGAAATATTTGTAAAATAATGTATGGAAAATACGGGATTGCGGGTTTTTTGCGTAAAAAGTGGGAAAACGTGAAATAGAGGTGATATAAAACTGAATTATTACTGTATGTTAATAATAAAATGAAAATATAATAATTAAATGTTCAATTTCTCTATAGCGCTATTTAGTGACTAATATCACCTCAAGGGCGCCTTACATTTTCTTGTTAAAATAAACTTATCTTAAAGGCTTCGAAATTGCTTTCTGACCAAATGGAGCGTCATTCCAAGAATGTGGACCTAGTACATTAAAGCATTCATACAAGAGGGTTCAACCAGTCTGTTTGACACATCAGACTTGACCAACCTTAATGTGAGTTTCCTCTGAGTAAGATTGCCTCTTACGCAGAGATCTTATATACCTTAAGACAAATTTTAAATTGAACTCTTTCTGTGACTCGAAGTCAGTGTAGGCAATCACGTAGAAGAGGAGTGATGTGACAGTATTTGGTGGCACCGCATACTAAACGAGCTGCTGTGTTGAACACTTCTTGCAGTCTGCTCAAACGCACATTGGGCAGACCAGCATACAAACTATTGCAGTAGTCCAATCTGGAGATTACTAGAGCATTTACCAGACTATCTGTTGGGAGACATCTTATAGATATCAATTGTCAGAAAAATATGCTAGACTTTACCGTATTGCCAAGTTGGTCCAAGTAAATACCAAGAAAAAGAACTGATTTTAACGGAATAATATCTACTCCAGAGACTGTCATTGAACTATTATCAATTAAGTGTTGTCTTCTGGGTAATGCAATCCACATAAATTCAGTTTTGCTTGCATTCAACTTAAGTCTATTTTTATACATCTAGTTTGACACCTCATCAATACAGTGTTCAACAGATGACCTTCAATCATCCACTTTGCAAGGATTACAAATTTTAAGAAAAAGTAATCATCAGCATGGCTGTGACAAATTAGTCCTCGCGAAGGAATTAATAGTTCCAGATCACTAGTGTACAATATAAACAGAAGAGGACCTAGTACAGACCCCTGTGGCATACCACACGTAAAGAAAATATGATATGATAATGATTTTTTTTTCTTTTTCAGGTAAAAGAGGCCTATGTGGGTTTCTTAAACCACTGCTACATAGACACCGAGGTGGAGATGAAAGAAATCTACTCCTCCAACCACATGTGGACCCTCTTTGAAAACTCTTTCATTGGAGACATTTTGAAGGTCATCGTCATCACCATACCAGCATCTGAACGCAATCAGAAACGTAAGTACTATATTGTAATTGGCTCTGGACTACATCACCGTAGTACAGTATACAGTGAAACCCTTTTATAAGGTTTTCTCACATGTTTGTTTTGTCACCTGTAAGAGTGTTTCACTGTACTATATACCAAATCTAATAATTATGTTGATAATTTTGGTGTTTTATCTTATTTAACTATAAAACAGCATTAAATTTATAAAATTGAGCTCTGCCGTCAAGAAATTTTGCACAGCTCTTTCTGTTCGAAATTTGTAGGTCAATGCACCTTTTCAGCTCCCAAAGCTATTTCCATTGTGAGCTCTGGAGCTTTGATATTCATTTAACAGTTGAATAGTAGGACAACTCGCCACATTGTTTTTCCATATTTTTCAATTTATTGTTCAATGCAGTTGTCATGTTAAAAGATAATCATAGATATGTGTTAATAGTTGATAATCTGGGAGATGATTAAATTAATTTTATGCACATCTAGAATCCATGAAAACTTTATGGAAATTATAATAATAATAATGTCTTTATTGTAATTAAATTTAAGTATAACTAAAAGACATGTATAATGTAATAATGTAAGTGTACAGTGGTTTATAAAGTAAAATAGAAAATAATATAATAACAGTTATAGTTGAAGTTTCACATAACCCGCCTCACTAGGCACCTGGCTAGTCTGTGTTGAGGCAGTCATTTTTCAAATTATATTATATAATTATTTAACATAGTTCAACTTGGAGAAGTCAATTATTTTATTTATGATTTGCTGAAAACTTGATAAGATTGAACTAGTGTGTATTAATTGTAATTTATTTTACTTGTTCCAGCACTTTTCCCGGTATCGGAAGATGGAAGTCAGATCCCGGGGGCGGCGCAGGTGTTCCTGAAGCCGACCGACAAGGCCCTGCTCTCCTACGTCACCGGGGCCCTCATGCATATCATCTGCACCTTCTTTGGTTCGCCGTTCAGCGACCAGTCCACTGCCGTTCAGGTATGACAAGAGATTTTAGTTTAAAAGTATACAATTGAGCCCAGAATATATCGTAGAAGAATGTCCACTCTATCAGTTTCCTGGAAGCACATCTGTGCTGAATTAAGTGACTGCTGACGTTGTCGGCTGGCCGGAAAACCCCAGCATCCCATTATGACCTCTATCAACTATACTCCACCATGTTTTGTATTCTGTTTTTCCATTTTTCTAGACTCGTCAGTCAATATTCGTGAGACTCCTGCAGACCACCTTCCGCCTCTACCAGTGGCAGTGGCTATCAGCGCCGCAGATGTTCAACGTCGAGAGCTGCATCAGAACCCTCTGCGATGTCGGTTAGTTATCACATTACTCCTGAACTTCTTGCAATACCGAGTCTATTGCGGGATTGTAGCGCCTAAATACCTGATAAAACTCTTAACTCTGCAAAAACAGATAATCTGTTATAAATAGCTAATAGCTGGGCGTACTGTACGGAGCCCGCAGATACTTTAATAGTACACAACTGCTGACTCTGTACAAATCCCAAGTGCGCCTCACTGTTGAATTTAGCAGCCACTTCTGGTCTGGAGCCTAAAATACCCGAAAAAACCCTTGACTCTGCAGATACGGGTGGTCCATTTGATAGATTCACATATCTTCACAAACAGATTGTAATCTTTGGATCACAGACGTCATTGGGAATACTGTCCTTATTCTACCGGTATTTATATGTAACATGTTCCGAGAAATTAGCATCATTGATCCCTTTGGCACCGGTGCACATTCTGGTACCAAGCCAAACACGCGCCCAACATTTGTAAACGGTTGATATTTGTGACATGAGAATGGGTCGCTTCTTCAACTCGTTTTTGTGTTCAACAGCTCGGTTGTGGAAAGATTTGCTGGCCTCTGTATTTCTTTCCTCCTACACCGGTCTCTTAAAAACCCATGTTCACTCCTTCCTGTCCACACAACATAGGCCTTGAAGGAAATGGTATCCTGTGTAGAGTTTTTCCCTCTAGGGCTTCTCCTCGAAAATCTCTCTCTAAAATTATTTTTTTGAAAAAGGAAGGGAAGTAGGAGGGAGGAGGGAGAGAAAGGAGTGTATTTCCTTCCTCCCTTCCTAGGAGGGGCTGAGAGAACCCTTCCCTAAGTGAAGGAAGTTATTGTAAAAAATAAAAATAAAATCATCCGACATATTTGAATTCCTCCTACTTCCATGATTATAAGTGGAAAAATGTTGCATATGCTATGATGGAGGATTTAGCTAACAGAGGATTGAATGAAGCCTTGGTGGGAACCCATTGCTTTGGTCACTCGAATACTAACCAGTCTGTAAGGTTTGATAGATTCCCCTATCTTAACGGACGGATTGCAGTCTTTGAAACATATACATTAGGTCTGAATACTGTTCTTGTTCTATTGGTATTTTAATGGAAGGCGCTTCGAAGAACTAGCATCATTGATCCACCAATGGACAGCCAGGAGAAACACCAAATACACGCTTAACATTTTTATATAATTTATATTTGCTACATGAGAATGGGTTGTTTTTACGACCTATTACCAGCTCGACTGTAGAATGATTTGTAGGGTTCTGTGTTTCCTTCCTCCTACAACAAAGGTCTCTTCATAACCTTTCACTCAGCCCTTTCCTCAAAGAGACTATAAAATACTTGACAAAACTCGAAGACTCCCGCTTGAGGTTAATGTTTAAAAAAAATGTCTTGTGCTTCCAGCCAAGACCAGGAACATCGCCATACCCACGGACCTGGAGACCAAGGTGCAGGATGTGTTCCAGAAGCAGGCCAAGCTGTCCAAGCTCTCCAGGCAGACCAGCAGATGGCTGCTGGCTGCCAAGACGCAGAAGGTTGAGAAGACTCAGTCACAGGTCAGTCTTCTATAGTATTATATGAATAGTTTTTGTTTGGTGTGTTGTTTATCTTTTTTACCCGTATGTATAATTATTTGTAGAATTTATGAATTGTTATTTAAAAGTGAATAAAAAAAACCATCTCATCAAAACGCCCTGTTTTTTCGGCACCATTGCATTCTCGATATCTGACATCACAGGTCTCGTCCGTGCGTTTTCTCATTTTGGATTTGTATGGAAATATTTATTTGTCGATTTTGTTTTGTAATGTGTTTTTTTTAGATTTGGCGATGTATAAACTTAATTTGGGTGAGACTTTAAGCGATAGCCAACCATTTATGAATTATAAATATTATAATATTATTATTATGTTATATTTTCTAAAACGGTACATAATTTTATTACTTATGTTTAATTATGATTTACTATGTATCTTGTGTTATATAAAGGAGAATGTCCCGGGTGGCGGTGTTTGTTTTGTATACAAATCTACAGTTTTATTCCGGGCTTGATGAAATTTTGCGCACTTGATTTTCGAAACAAGAGGAGGGTCACTGTCTACATGTGATTTAAAAAAATCCATCATGGTAGGGGTAGGGGTAGGGGTAACACATAACATCCTCAAAAATTTACTTCAAACCATACATAACGAAACGCCGGGTACCGCAGCTAGTGTTATTTATAATTATGTGCGGTAAAGTTAATTCTTCTTTTGACATAACCTCAAAAACGAAGTTCGGGATATTTAAAAAGATAAAAATGAAAGTGCAGCTGGGTTACATTTTTATATTTTGATACAATGCAAAAACTATGTGACGAGTTGCTGACATTTTACAATGTGTCCTTCAATTAAAAGCAGTCAAATTTATAGAATAAAAAATGTCTTGAATTTTTGCGTACAAAATTAATTTTAGCTGACGTCACTCCCAACAAGCCATAGATTTCGTGAATTTAAGCGAACTTTGAAATTTTTTAATTTTAACAATGAAAATGAACTATATAAAAAAATACAGGCATATAAGTCAGAACCTCAATATTAGTTAATTTTTTTTTTTAAATTGACCGGAATTTCTTATTCCATGCCTCACTACTATACCTAAAATTAGTATTTGAATTTAAATGTAATCTACTAGCCTTGATTACTTTGACAATTTCTTATTATGGGGCACTTAGTCCTCCGTTAACTGGATTTCCTTCTTACGTCCTTCTGTCAATGTCTTTAACAGCTCTTGCAAACATGCTTCCAAATACTAATTAGTGTAATTTGTTTCTTTTCAGATCATATGCACGGATCGCTCCATCATGGAGGGTCTGCAGGACATCGTGGCACTCTTGGAGGAGCAGCTTCGCCCCCTTGTGCAGGCCGAGTCGGGTGTTCTGGTGGATATCCTATACCGGCCACGCCTACTCTTCCCCGCCACTCCCACGGCCGCATTGCTGTCGGCGCAAGCTGTGGCTGGTCTCAATAACCAGACCAGGGATACTAGCGGTATCTTCATCTCCAGGTACCTATTTGGTGCACCACTTCAGTGTATTTTTTTTGTTTTTCTAACATTCGCGAGTTACGAATAACCTAACAAAATCTCCTACTACCATCACGGATTTTATTTAAAATGTACACAATAGACAGAGGGTTAACAGAAAATAAGACATTCGAGAAATTCTGTAAAGTTATGGGGGCTATTGCCAAATATCTCCGGAATCCTGATGTTGATTTTTGATGTTGCTTGTGTCGTGATGGAAGACTTAGCCAGCCGAGGAATTGAACTCACGACGCTTGGGTGGGGATCCAGACACAATGCCAACTCAGCCACTGACCGTTTATAAGTATTGGTGATATTACTCAGGCCCGACTCACCTTTTGAATTTTTTTGCTTAGTAAGCCCGCTCCCTCATGGGCCTGTATGAAATCAACATCGCCTGCGTACAGTAAGAATGCGTGCAATGGACCCGCGTATGGGCCCCAATATAGAAATATATGAAATGGAGCACTCTTGGTATCACTCATTCTTACTACACTTGGTTTTTGTTGATTCCTTACCGACCCATGATGGAGCAGCATAATTTATATTTTCAATGTGATTAGCAATGGTTCTTGCAAAGATTAGGAACACGAGTTCAAGCTGACATCATTATTATGTAACAATTTCACGGAAGGATTGACATTAAATATTTTGTTTGTTTTTAGATTGATTCGGCACACTGAGAGGCTGCTGGAGGAGAAAGAGGAGAAGCTGTGTGTCAAGGTGCTGAGGACTCTGAGAGAGATGATGGCCGTGGATCCAGAGTATGGAGAAAAGGTACAATTATATCCTAAAAGGCATTAGTTCATATAGCCAGGTTTCACAGGTTCAATCTGCAAGCTACGTCCTTCGTATCACCAGCATTTAATGATGCACTTGGAAATGCTTTTTTTTTTAAATAGCTTGAATTCATTTGATCACTGATGCGATCGAGTATCACATATGTCTGGAACGTCGATGTCCAGGGCTCTTCATGCAGTGAAGGGCCGTGAGAAGTAGACGAGCCTGATGCATCAGGCTAATTGGAGTGGGGGTCACGATCTTTAGGAATGAAGTAATGACTAGAAGAAGAATTCATTTACTTTATTTATGCAGTATACATTTCAGTATTTTATGTTTTATTACTAGATTTCCCTCTCTTTTCCAAATGTGTATAATATTAAAATCGTTTTTCTTTCATTTGCAGGGTAACCAGCTGAGAAACAATCTGCTCTCCCAATACTTGGTTGGGAGAAAACCAGACCTGAAGCCTACTGCAGCTCAAATCATTCATGCAGCCACGCATGGACCAGCTAGTAAGTACAATGAATTATAACAAATTACATAATCTCTCATTATGTCCCCTTCACTAGCTATAGCGGCCCCTTTGCATTACCATTATATTCTCTCACTACCACCCCACCTCTCCCTATAATGGGCCCTTCACATTACCTTTATGCTTTCGCATTACGGCCCCACTTCTCCCTATAATGCCTTTTTTACTTTTCCTTCATGGTCTCTCATTATTGCCCCACTTCTCTCTATAATGGGCCTTTTATGATATTTGACCTTCCTGTTCTTATAATGTGACTCCTTTACGTTACCTACAAGATCTCCCATTATGGCTCCTTTTATTGCTAAGTGGGCTCTTTCTAATATTACCTTCGTGCTCACCATACCGTCTACTTGCTATGGCGGCCCCTTTACTCATCATTATGACCTTTTAATTTTTGGAACGCGAAGTGTCCGCGATTTAATACCCCCATAGAGTGCTGAGGGTAAAAATGCACTCGGACCGCCTGAGTCTATTTTCATAATAACTTGTTTTTTGCAAAATTATGTTTTTGCCAATTGTATCAACTTACCATATTTATAATTTTTTTTTATATCTATCATTAGTAGTTTTCCCCGAATAGCTACTTCAGAGAAATGATTTTTTGACATTGTCGATCAGATACACCGGCATTCAACTGAATTTTGCATATCAAATGAGAAATTCCGGCACAACTACTAAACGTTAATCGCTATAGTGACCCTTTATACTACTAGCCTGCTTTCCTATTACGGCCCCTCTACTCAACTTTCTTCAGTGAACTCATTGCCCTTTGTTTTCATTTCTGTCTTCCATAACATTTTTTTTTACATGTTTGAATGCACTGGGACCTTGTATTGTTTTAGATTATATTTGTAATGATTTTTCTAATGTGCTTTTTCTTATTTTGTTTACCTATCTAATGAATTTTATTGTTTTCGGTTACTTTTCAAATGAACCCCGCTGTTTTACATTGCTTTCTAACGATTTATGTTATTTTGTTTTAGTTTTCTAATTATGTTTGTGGGATTTACTTCTCTAATTCTATTTCTACTACTTCTCTAATGAACTTTGTTATTTTACTTTACTCCGAAACGCCATAGCTTACTCTTGGTCAAGGAGCAATGCGCGCCTCTGGAATCTTGTTATTTTATATTAGTTTTCTAATGAATTTCGTAGTTTTACATCACTTTTCAAATGAATTCTGTCATTTTATATTAGTTGTCTAAAGAATTCTGTCATTGTACATTACTTTTCTAGTGATTTCTGTTGTTTTCTAATAACTCTCTAATTTTACATTAATTTTCGTTTTTTATATTAGTTTTCTAATGAATTAGATTTTGTGTGAACAGTTGCGCCATTTGCAGCCAAGGTCCTCATCAGAACGGGCCAGAGCCTGGCCGAGGTGCAGACCCACCTGGACAAGGAGGGAGCTTCGGAGCTCGTGGTGGAATTAGTCATCAAGAGTGTCAACTCTCCGGCTATCTTTTTTGAAGCCGTCCAACTTGGTAAGTCAAAGTATTGTTATCACTTTAGCAAGCACTTTAACTCTTATGTTGGAACCTGACTGTACCATGATCTGCTATGTTCTGTTATATATTCCATATGCCAGAATGCTTGTATTGGCTCAGTACAGTATGGCATGAGCTATGGTCCTGCTAAATAATCTTTAAAGGTTTCTTGTACTCGTATGAATGTGCACTAGGGTGCCAAAAATATTATTTTATCAAATCTGGAACGAATACCCTCTAAATTTATTTTATTTGATTCTAAACATTCATTAGCGGAATATCAGCTTCCTAGGATAATGTTAACCCGTGCCGAATTGTCGACAAAGAAAAAAAATCGGCTCTTTCCACACTCTGTGGGCCTCCCTGGACCCCCAGATGACAATCATTTATCGACTATACATTTACTGAAACTGTAAGAACATGTTTTTAACAACTTTTATTTTATTTATTTACTCATAAAATACATGATATTTAATGGAGTAGATACATTAAATCACCATACTAGGCGGCTGCCTGTTTCACGGTGACCAATGGAGTATAGTTACTTTGTACGAAGTCTCTAGACTATAAATATATGGATTTAATATATATATTTTAAATGTGATATATTTTTTAAAAAGTACGATAAACCCGCAAATAATTTTCTAAGCTGCCTCTAAAATTATGAAAATTGATTTTTTTTCATGGCATATACTTAAAAAATTAACATATACTTAAAAAATAAAAAAATAAATAAATAAAATACTTCTCATCCGTACTAGATATTTACTAAACCTTTAATTAAAAAATAGATCATTC
>JAHDVE020009377.1:0-27851 GCA_022606495.2 Halesus radiatus
ACTTTTTGAAAATATTTTTTAATTCCTATCATTCCACACGATTTCAATCTCATTTTCACCAATAACATAGATTTTATCAATCAACAAAGCTACGATTTCTTTATCAAGGGTTTCAAGCGATACCAACGGATTTAACTCTGCAATTGATTTTTCTACGACAGTGCGCCCACTAGCTAAAGTTTCGAGTTGCTCTTTTAACTTTGTGATAGCGTTTTGCTGATTGGTGATAGAATCATTGATGACCTCTTTTTTGTGCAGAAATATTTCTTTTGTTATTTTGCCTGAGGCCATTGCTGTAAATATTTTTGTCATTGAAGATTCGAGCAGTTGAATAGATTTTTCTTTTTCTTTGATCTTCATTTTAAGCTCACTTACAGACACTTTTTCTTGCTGAATTAGTGCAAGTTTCATTTCTTGTTGGTCTAGCAAAGTTGCAGCAAAAACTTTAATTGAAGCAAGAACTGTTTTTTGAAGATTACTTTGAAGTATTGCATGAGTTTGGCAACCATAATGGTCTGTATACTTTGCCGTGCCACACTTAAAACGTGGATTGTTTTTGGTTTGTCGTATCATGGCGTGGTCACAAGCGGGGCATCGTATTTTTTTGCCAAAAATATTTCCTGGTTCGCAGTCATATTTAATTCTTGGTAAAATGACTTGTGCTTTTTGAAAATCACTTTCCGAAACAAGAGGTTCGTGGGTATTGGGAATGATAATCCACTCATCTCTAGGTCGTGGTGTTGTGCGCCCTGTACCTGCTTCTGTAACTTTTGACTTGTTTGAAATTGCGTTTCCTAAATAAACTTCGTTCATTAAAATCCTGCGAATAACGCAGTTTGTCCAGAAACAAAAGTCTTTGTCAATGGCATTGTGCCAACTATTTTTGTTTGCATTGTTGACTTTATAAATCGACGGTGACGGAATATTTTGTGCGTTTAGTATTTTTGCAATTTCAACTGACCGCCGCCCATCTACTGCAAGCGAGAAGATGAGCTTGACAACTTTCCCTGATTCTTCATCAATGACAAGTTTGTTTTTTTCTGTTTCTGATTTTATATACCCAAATGGTGCTTGATTAAGATATTCGCCACGCTTTTGTTTTGTAAGTTTAGCACTCATTGATTTTACTGCTAAATCCTTGTTATAATGCTGATTTGCAAGGCTTATAATCGAAAGTTCAAGATTTGAAATCGGGTGGATAAGGCTATCATAATTGTTGTTAATCGCGATAAACCTAACCCCAAGCGTTACAAGGTGGTTCATTATGAGGTCGTCCACATCAATTAAATTTCGGCCAATTCGAGATAAATCTTTGACAATAATGCAATCAACAGCACCACTATTTACATCTTTCATCAACCGCTGATACGCTTCACGTTTTGTGTGGCTGCCGCTGATACCATCATCAACATAATCCAGAAATGTCGCACCTTGAAATTCTTCACGGTCCGAAACATATCTTTTGATTATTGCTCGCTGATTTGTTATGGAGTTGCTCTCGTCGTTCGTTTTATCTTCCTGTGATATGCGCAAATATGCAGCAATGGTGTATTTTGAATTAGATTTTTTCTTTGCATCGTTACTCATTTGCGCCAACCTCACTTTCTGTTATAAATTCTTGAATGTCTAAAAAGTCGTTTTTAAAATTAAATTCAATGCTCACTTCATTTGTTACAGGCGTTAGATAAATTTTGTTGACTAGCAATTGCACCATTTCTTTTGTGGGCGATTCAATGTTGCGGAATGAATTTAGTTTATCACGCCACGCAAACAACCGTGTTTGATTGGTTTCAAGTTTCTCAAAATTCTGGCATATGTTAGCCAGTTTTGCGCTATTCTCTAGCCTATCCCTTTCAATTTTATTTCGTATCATTTCAAATTCATTAGCATCAAGCAAGCCATCTAAATGATGTGTATAAGCCGCCGATAAAGTACGGTCAAATTGATTGGCGAAAGTTTCAAGCTTGCCTTTTTCCTTTTTCAAAGAGCTCTGTTTTTGGTTGATAGGTTCTGATTTAGAAACCTGTTCCAACAGTCTGTCAAAGTTAATAAATGCCTCCATATGCACTGATACAGTTTTCATCACTATTTCGTCTAGCCTTTTTTGAGAAATTCTAGGCGCTTTGGCCAAATTGCGTTCATATTTTATTTGGTCATTGCAGGCTTTGCAACCGTAGTAATAAATTACAACATTAGTCCCACCACTAGAACGAAGTGCTACTTTACCGCACCGTGTACAAAATATTTTACCTAAATAACGGTTTTCTGGAGTAATGTTTCCTTTTCTCGCATACTTTTCACACACTTCATTAATTAAAACTTGAACTTCTTCAAACTGTTCATGGCTCACAATTGCAGGGTGCGAATTTTGGTGGACAACCCATTTTTCTGGTGGCAAAAGTGTTTTACGCTTGCCGTCACAGTCGTATTTATTTTGGACAAGCACACCTGTGTAGGTTTCATTGTGAAGCATTTTGCTGATTGTAGTGGCTTGCCATACTTTCGGTTTTGCAAAATTTTCATGTGTGTGCAAACCTAATTTATACATGTGGTTTTGCGAGGTAGATACGCCTGTACGATTTAAGTGCATGACAATTTCGTTGCCGCTCATACCACTTTGTCGCATATCAAAAACCATTTTAACAATCTCAGCGGCTACCGGTTCAATTTCCATACTTTTACCATTACTGCTTCTAATGTAACCGTAGGGCGGCATACCAGTTAATTCGCCACGCTGTTTTTTTGCAGAATGAGCCGATTTTATCTTCTTTCCCAAATCTTTGCTGTACATGTGGTTGACCAGATTTTTAAATAATATCAACAATTTTTTTCTTCCAGCGTCCTCGCTAAAGCTGTCATATTGGTCAGTTACACTGATAAACCTAACCCCATATTCTGCAAAAGTATCAAACAACAATTCGCCCACTTCAATGTACGTTCTACCAAGTCGAGATAAATCTTTTACAACGACGCATTTCACATCGCCACGTTTTATTGCTGCCATCATATCGCCGTAGCCAGGCCTGTCGAAATTAGTTCCTGAAAAACCCAGGTCCGCAAATTCACCACCGTATATAAGGTCGGTTCTACTTGCAATATAGTCTTTGGCAATGTCAATCTGGTTTTCGATTGAATCGTCTGCATGGTCGCTTAGGGCGGAAATTCGCGCGTATATCCATGCGTTATCGGCAACCGCCACAGGCTTGATGTTATCCGTCAAATCGTTTTTGTATCTGCTTTTTCGTGCCATGCTATACCACCACTCTTTCCGCTGTCTTGTTGTTATCTGCTACCAAATCGTCGTATCCACTTGAAAACCTAAACCGAATTTCTAAGTCTTTGTTGTCGTAAACAATAATTGATTTTATCAAGTTCGCAACCACAGCACGGTTTAGCTCCGTTATATTTTCGTACTCTCTAAATCTTTCTGCTAATTCTAAGCCATGTGATGCACTTTGCAGTTGTTCTAGCTCCAATTGCAAGGCGATAATGTTGTTCTCAGCGGCTTCAATTTGCTTATGAAAACTGGTTTTGAACATCGTATATTCATTCTCTGAAACAATTTTACTCACAAAATGCTCATACGATTTAACAAGATAATCCTTGTTTTCTTCTACCATCATGCGGTTTTTCTCAATCATTCCCTCAATGGCAAGTTGCTTGTGGCTTTGCAGACTGTCTGGGCTAAAATCGCCCATATCTGTCGCCGTTAGTAGGCTTGCGATTTGTGCTTGAATGGAAACCAGAGCATATTTTTCAATGGCGATACCACTAATGTTGTTGTTTTTGCAAGTGCCATATTTTTTGTGAGTAGAGCAAACAAAATTTACATATGCTTTGTTGTTTTTCTTCACCGTGCGTATCACCATCGGGCGGTCGCAACAGCCACATACTAAAAAACCTGAAAACATATGAAGTTGACCGTTGCCACCCGCCACACGGGTATCTTTTTTCATAAGCTCCTGTACCAAAGTGAAGTCTGAAAATGCCACAATCGGCTCATGGTCGTTTTCGTGAACAATCCACTCATCTTGCGGTTTGTAGACAAACTTTGTCATGCGGTAGCTGGCTTTTGTGCGCTTGCCTTGCTCTAAATACCCGATGTACACACGGTTTGTCAAGACTCGCTTGACCGCATTAACCGACCACACAGCTTTATCTTTCAAAGCAAATGGCGTGTGGTAGGCGATGCCACTTGTTTTTTTGTATTCAGCTGGGGATAAAATCCCCCTTGTGTTAAGTAGCTCTGCAATTTGCCCCTCATTGTAGCCGTTTATTTTGTAGTCAAAAATGCTTTTGACTACATCAGCGGCATAATCGTCTGGGACAAGTTTTTTATCTTTTGTTTTTATATAACCGTAAACTGCAAAGTTGCTTACAAACTCACCATTCTTGCGTTTAATTTCAAGTTGTGATTTTGTCTTTGTTGAAATGTCCTCCAAAAATGCCTCGTTTATTATATTTTTAAAAGGCACTATCAAGCTGTTATTGCTGTCGCTCATGTCTGATTTTAGACTGTCATAATTTTCATTGACAGCTATAAATCTAATCTTTTTCTCCGCAAAGTATCGCTCAATATACTTGCCAGTTTCAATGTGGTTACGGCCCAGTCTTGAAAAATCCTTTACAATTACGCAATTGACCGTGCCCTCCTCGATATGCCTGAGCATATCTCGAAAAGCTACACGGTCAAAATTCGCTCCTGTGAAACCGTCGTCGGCAAGCACCGACGATACACAAATATCAGGGTTTTTGCCCACAAAGTCCAGCAATAAATCTCGTTGATTTTTTATACTGTTGCTTTCGTTCTTATCCCTGTCGTCTTTTGATAAACGCAAATACACATCAGCGTTCCAAACTTCTACATTTTTCATAATGGCATTCTCCTAAAATTTACTCCAACACCCCTGTAGGAAAAGTTTTAGGATTGCCGTGTTAGTCCACTTCAATCATAGCGCGTTTTTTTCCTACAGGCAAACTTGTCAACAATCTTTTTCAAAATAATAATCACGATACCGCACGGCAAGCACCAGAAAGCAAATATTGTTTCATGCGGTCTTCTAGCGTCGCATCTGTGTCCGCAAAAGATATACGCACAACCGTGTCGCCACAACGATACAAAGTCGGGTCTTTGATTTGATGAATGTACGATTTCATGCGTTGCTCTTGTGGCAAAGTTGTATCAATTGCAACATCACAAATTTCTGCTAAATCGTTTATGTTGACTTTATAATTGTTGCGATGACTGTTTATATTTCCAAGTAAACTCTGCATATGTTTTCCTCCCGCTCATTTAATTTCATCACCTTTTGCGCCAACATCAACTGTTCGATAATACCAGTGTAAAAACAATAATCCTCATCGCTTTCGCATTTCTCACGCAATTTGACGGTTTCACGTAATTCCTCTCTTGCGTGTTCAGCTGTGACATAAATGCAACATATTTTGGTTCTAGTTATCAAAATAGTCAGCCCCTTTTTTCTTCTGGATAAAACTCTTCACATCAGCAATGCGGCTAGTGGTGTGGCAATTCGGTAAAGCGTTTAGCACATGCCCACGATAACTAGCACCCATCCGCACTCGTGAATCAAGCAACGCCACAACACCTGTATCATTCTCGTGGCGAATAAGCCGCCCAAACCCTTGTTTAAGTTTGACAATCATTTCAGGCAAAATAACGTTGCTTTTATATTCGCCCATGCTCTTGTAAAGCGT
Source organism: Halesus radiatus (assembly GCA_022606495.2). Lineage (NCBI taxonomy): Eukaryota > Metazoa > Arthropoda > Insecta > Trichoptera > Limnephilidae > Halesus > Halesus radiatus. The sequence continues at coordinate 5,716 of JAHDVE020009377.1, forward strand.
TTGTTCATATTCACCAATTGGGTCTGGCACAGCAAATGGCAGTTTAACGATAATCAGCATGGAGAGAATGTCCCCTGGCAAGTCAATACCCTCCCACAAAGCCCCTGAAGCGAACAACACACCGTTGCCACTTTGTTTAAAATGTTCAATAGCATTTGCACCACCCCTATCCAATCGTAACAGTGGAAAACCAATATTTCTGTTTTCTAATATCTCAAAAACCATATCCATTGCCTTGTAAGATGTGAATAACACCGCCGTGTGACCATGCGCTGCTTTAATTAACTTTTCTGTTTCATCTGCAACAGCCATGATATATTGACGGTCTTTGTTGTTGGGAAATGGCATTGTTTCGCTGATGTACAGCAATGCGTTCTCTTTGTGGTTGAACGGTGACGGCTTGCTTGTTTCCATCAAGTCACGCACTTTTGAGAGTCCCATGTTGCGTTTAATATACTCAAAACTACCGCCCGCTGATAATGTTCCTGATGTAAGAACGATAGGGATTTTTGGGCTCCACAAATCCGTATACAGCATGTCATTCAACTTTTTGGGAATGGAAGAAATGATAGTTTCACAAGCTACATTTTGCTCAGCTTGGTTGTTATTCGGCTTTTCGAGCCAATAAACAAGTTCATCATGCTTTTGCAATATGGCAACTCGCTCTATAATACTTGCAAGCTCCCACAAAATTTGCGCACAACGCCCTTGATAGCGCTTAATCACAGTTTTATGCGATAACTCCAACACAATCCGCTCACTAATTAGGCGAAGGTTACGCAAGTAGCGTGTCGTTTCAATGTCCATAACGGTCTTGTAACGTTCTGTTTCATCGTCGTCAGATTGAGGAATGTTGTTGTTTAATTGCTTGAACATCAGCTTATTTTGTCCTGATAATTTCGTCGCTAGTTTTTGAATTTCGTCGTTACTCTCACCTTTTTTGAAAGTAAAGCTGCGCAAGTCCTTGGTGATTTGCGGAATTGCAGTGCTTGAAAACGTAACACCATACATTTGCCTTGCGGCTTGCAAAAACTTATGTCCCTCGTCGATAATAACCGCTTGATAGTGAGGGATAAGTGGGCTTTGCCCTTTGGAACGGCGCACCACATCCGCAAGAAAATAGTTGTGGTTGCAAACCTGAAAATCGTGTTCGTTAGACTGCACACGTTGCATGTGCTTTAAATAGCGGCAGTCATCATAATGTGGGCAATTTTCATCGCAACGCCCTGCAACGCCAATTTTACGCTTTATATATGAAGTAACACCATTTGCTTCGCCAATATCAATTGAGCTGGTTTTCTCTAATAATGGCGATAATACAAGCTTTGTCCGCTCATCTGCATCAGCATAATGCGCACGCAAATTCTTCTCACAAACATAATGCTCTTTGCCCTTGCGAATGACACAAGACAGCGGTTTTTTGATAATGTCATGCTCCATGAAGATACGTGATATTTGTGGTATGTAATCCTTCACGATGGCGTTTTGTAGGGCAATACTTGAAGTTGAAATCACCACAGGCATGTATGCACTAGCGGCGTAGCTTTGGTCGTAATGCCCTCTCAACCAAAAATCGTTGAGCCTGCCACGCTTGGCAAGTGCGGCGGCGATGAGGTAAGCGTGAGTTTTGCCAGTTCCAACTTCTGCCTCAGAAAGTGAAACCGTGCGTTGACTAATGGCTTTTAAAATATGTTCTGCTAATTCCACTTGCTTTTCTCGAACGCCATAGCCGTGCAATGGCAATAAATTTTGGAACACATGAGTCTGAATCTCTGCAAGTTTTTCAATTGAAAGCTGTTCACTAGGCGGCATATCAATTTCCATAGTTCCCATGCCAGCCACCGATGACAATTTTATTTTTTCCACCACGTCTGCTCTGCCAGATGTGGTTAGTTGTTTTGTTCGCCTGCACAAAAGAGCTGATTTACCTGTTTTAAGATTAAGTGCTTTGTATGTGTAGCTTTTTGCACATTTGCCCTCAAGCAACACACAACCATAGGCAAGAAACAGTGCATTTTCGCCATATTTCGCTTGAACAGCAGATGGTATTTCTTGGTTTATTTCATTTGCAATTGAGTAACTCATATATTTTCCCTCTTTCGACTGCTTGGCGGCACAGTGGTACGGTGCAGAATTATCTACACCGCAGTATCTCTACCGCCAAACTAGATTTTTATAATTTGGCATTAGAATTAAATTTGCTTTAAAACGAAATATCAGACCAAGGCGATAAACGCCTTGCATGAAAGCTCCCCTCGGTATTTCCCAACCGAAGCGACGCTTTCCCTGCTACTACATGACTTCGCAGGCTCCTTAACGGAGAAGTATCATTATGGCCTCCATGCCTTTTGTCTGCCGATCTCGTGTGAGAGCGGGCGCTACCGCCTGTTAAAAACAGTCGGTTGTGGCGCACAGCATGGAGGGTAACGTACCCGATATTCCAGATATGACTGGTGATAAACCAGTGTTTGTCAAGGTGCGCTGAGAGTGAAAATATTTCATCTCACCTAACGTGATTTTGAAGGCGTTTTGTACCCCCTATTTTTGGCTTTTCAGCAAAAATATTTTTATTTTATTTTCTGCTGCATCAAGACTGTTTTGAATTTTGGAGTGCGTAACACCCTCACGTTTTGCAATTTCCCGCATACTCAAGCCATTAATCTTGAACAACAGATAGCGTCGCCGTTGCACTTCGGTGAGCTTGTCCAACGCATAATTGGCAAGAGTGATACGCTTGGCACACTGATTAGCCTTTTCTTGTGCTTCGATTGCTTCAATTCTGATTTCTTCAGGAGATTTTGCATAACACTCGCCAGCTTGGTCAGCCCAATCAAGGCTCACGTTCTTACGTGTCTGGTTGTAGTTATCCTTGTCACCTTCGAGGTAGTCCGCATCAGATAGGGTTTTCCAAGCGGTAAAGTCATTTGATATTGCGTTTGGGTTCTCGGCAATGAAGTCCTCAAATGTGATTTCTACAGCACCCTTCGTAAATCGGTATACAATACCTTCTGCGTGTTTGTTCAGTGCATAGTCGCTGTTCGTGTAATTTCCCATATATTTTTCCTCCATTCTATTTTTGAAGTGATTTCAAAAACGAATGGAGAAGGTGGTGAACGACATTTTGGGAGCATAAGCATTCCTTCTTTCCGCTTGAAAGCCAGAGCCAAAGGAATAGAAAAAAGCCCGGCAAACAGCTTTAAAACTGTTTGCCGAGCTTTTGCTTTATGCGATACCCCTATAATTATGTTGAGGGTTGTAACGGACAAGAGTCAATAGGGAAAGTGAAAATTCATATTCTCAAAAAAGCCCATGAAATCGGCGTTTTTTCTATCAGTGAAAAAAATATTTTTAGCCGAGGGGGTTTGTGTGTTACAACCCCCCGACCAAATCCAATGTCAATTTGAGTTTCAAAGGCTTAAAACAATCAATAATCAAGTGCTAGTTGTAGTTGCTTATCTTCAAAAAAAGCATCAAAAACGTAGTTTTTTCTCCTAATATCACTCATGGGATAAGAAAAAAACCCTACAAACAGCTTTTAAACTGTTTGTAGGGTTTTTGCTTTAGCTTTTCTCTTAATAAAAACCATAAGGGGTTGTAACGGACAAGAGTCAATAGGAAACAGAAATTTCACATACCACCAAAAAGCCTATAAAATCAACACTTTCTTTCGATGTAATAAATTTATTTTAAGCAGAAAGGGTTTGTGTGTTACAACCCTCTCCTCATATAGCCCCTTAAGATTTGGTCAATCAACAGGTCGATTGTAATATCCGCACCCAGCAAAAGCATTATCTTTGGCAAAAACTTAAACCACTCGCATGTTTATGAATAGCTTCTCTGAAATAACATGGGATATGATACACCATCAGATAATAACCAATAATCCTAAAATGTGTATTCGAAGCCTATTTTACTTTTGAACTCCAACAATCCCTTGAATCTTCTTTAAGGAAAAGCGGTAAATAATATATAAATATATAAACACAACAATTGTAATGGCTATGTCAATAAGAAAGACTATCGTATCCACCCTAGAAAAAAGTCCATCGTTTCCATAAAAAATGAGAAGTTCAAAACTAAGCATTATACCGCTTCCTATTATTGCTGGTAGTACGAATATTTTTGTTAATTGACCCGTAATACACTTTTTAATGTATTTATTATTGGCTCCAAGTCTACTCAAATCATCAAATAATTTTTTGTTGTTTATCCCAACTGTGACGCTTCGTGTGTAAGCAATAATTCCAACAGCAGCTAGGCAAATGATTGCTACATAGATAAAAAGTAGATAGTAAATAGCTATATTCTGAAAAAAGGTTTTTTCAATCAATATTTTCAAAGTAGGGTAGTATTTCCAGTATTCCATAAGATCTGTATTTTGAGGTGTCAATTCCATAGGCTCACTGTATGAGTAAGGACGGTTTTCGGCCATCGCTTTCGACTCTTGGTATTCATCATATGTGTCCATTTTCGCCATTTCTTCTGGTGCACGATTAACAAATTCGTTGTATAACTCTTTGGCAAAAGGATATGACATCTCCACATCTGATACATTGAAAAGAATTTGTTTGATTTGATAATTTAAAGGAACATCTTTAGTAATTGTATCGAAATCAAAGTCACTGAGTACATAACGATTCTGATTGCTGCTCATCAGTTCTTGTACTTGGATTGTTCCTGCAAATTTAACCTGCATCATATCCTCTGAAATGGGATTGGTTATTTTATCAAGGTCATCATACTTATACCAAAAACCTTCGGTAGTGTCAGAATTGGTTATCAAGTAATAAGTGCCATCTTCGACCACAATATTTCTTCCTGTTATTCTGTTAAATTCTGTTTGATTTATGAACTCAGAAAATTTATTTTTTTCTTGATACTCTTCGATTAAATCACCCGCATCAGACCAGTCTCTTGCGACACCGCTACCAATCATTTCGGCAAAAACAATTTCGTTATATTTGGTAATTTCCATATTGTGTTTGTCTGCTAGAGCATAAATATCCTCTTTATTCACTTCATCAACTGATGATTTATAAGACATTGCAAAATCAACGGGGTTATCAGCGTTTATTAAGAGACTTTGAGAAAGTATAGACACATAAAAAAGTGCAAATAAACTAGCGCCCATAAGCAAAGTAATTACGAGCATATTTCTTACAGTTTGTTTTCCCTGAGATTTCATCATACTAAACGGTATAATGTTTTTGTAATACATTTGTGGATTTCTTCCTCTTTCATGATGAGATATAGCATATGTAATCAAACGATATGCGCCCAACAATGCAATAAGATAAACAGAACTCCAAATACTAGGCATAAGTTTATTAAAAAAGTTAGATACGATAATTGGCACTACGTAGCCGAGAGCAAGCCCTAAAAATGACATGATTACCCCTGACACACCATATGCCTTTGTCACTGCTGAAATTGGTTCATTTTTGCGTTGTTCGTTTAAAATATCCATTAAGTTACTACGTTTCATAAAACCTGTCGCCATAAATAGAATACAAAGAGAAACAACCAGACCAAAAATCAATCCAATACCCAAGCCTATTGGAGAAAATTGATATTTCATTTGTGATGAATCTATTAAAAATGTACGGAATAACTGCCATATTCCCAATGAAGCTATGCTTCCTAAAACAAGACCTGTGGCTATACATGAAAATAGTATTTTTATCATTTCTAAATACAATGTTTTGGCTAAAACATTTTTCGGTGTGCCCAACGCCAAAAAAACCCCCGTCTCTTTGCTTTTATACTTGAAAAATAAACCAGCTGCATAAATTGAGAAGAATAAGCAACCTATAAGCGATATTGAAAAAATCATTTGGACCTGTTTTCGCGAATCTCCGCCAATTGGGAGTGCCGTTTGTATGGTAGGGCTATATAGTGTTGCTGCAAATGATGTAATTAAAAAGACAGCAAAAGCAACACAAAAGAGCAATTGTATATAGTTATTCATATTGAATTTTCTTAATTTATTGAACACATTATTCATTGTCATTGTTGTCACCACCACTCAAGTTTTTTAATACCTCTAATAGTTCATCAAGAAATTTAGAACGGCTACCAGTTCTTCTAAGTTCAGTAAAGATATTGCCATCTTTCATTACAATAACTCTGTCGCAATAGCTTGCAGAAAAGCTGTCGTGCGTCACCATAAAAGTGGTTGCTCCAAGTTCTTTCTGAGCTTCCAAAAAAGCATGAATAACCGCTTCACTAGAACGACTATCAAGATTCCCTGTGGGTTCGTCTGCTAATATAAGTAGTGGGTCGTTCATTAATGAGCGGGCTACAGCAGTTCTTTGCTTTTGTCCACCAGATATTTCAACAGGATATTTATTTGCAATTTCTTTTATACCAAACATTTCTAACAATCTATTTGCTTTTTCTTCCATAGGCTTATATGGCGAATTATTAATTACCTTAGGAATGCACACATTTTCAAATACCGTTAGCCCGTCAAGTAACATAAAGTCTTGGAAAACAAATCCAAGTTTTTTATTTCGTACATTTGCCATATCCTCCTCAGCAAGTGCGGCTAATTTGGTTCCGTCAAGCAGGATTTCGCCCTTTTCATAAGGGATAAAGCAAGAAATACAGTTAAGCAACGTTGTTTTTCCGCTACCTGATGGCCCCATTACTGCAATAAATTCGCCTTTTTCAACACTAAAAGAAACATCCTTCAATACATCATAAGTGACTTTTCCTGTTTGATAACTTTTGCATAAGTGATTAATGTTTAACATGTTTAATTCCTCCATTTTGTTTTAATAACTTTATTATAGAGGAGTTAAGATATATTTAAAACATGCTCAAATGTAAAGTTTTGCATAGATTTTGTAACTTTTGGTTTTAGGCTTTTTATATATATCCAAACATGTTATAATTAAAAAAGAAAGTAGGACATTTTAAGAGAGGTATACTATATGTTACAAATAGCTGTTTGCGACGACGAGCCAACATTGCGAAATGCTTTACAAAGCATCATCGCTAAGGAATTACAACTTAAAGGTATTGAATACAAAATTATAGGATTTGATAGTGGTGAGAGCCTTGTTACCTCTCTCGCTAAAAATGATTTTGATATTATTTTTCTTGATATAGAGATGAAAAAATTAAATGGTGTGGAAACCGCAAAGCAAATACGGCTACAAAATCAAAGAGTAGTCATAATTTTCGTAACGTCTTACCCTGACTATGTTTTTCAAGGCTATGAGGTTAGAGCACTAAACTACATTTTGAAACCATATAAAGAAGATAAGATTATTCAGATTCTTTATGTAGCCCTAAAGGAACTTAACGCATCAGCGGAACAATATTACTTAATTGAGCAAAAATCCGGTGTAGTAAAGTTGGCGCTTAGTGGTGTTTATTATTTTTATAGTGACAAACGAAGTATAGTTGCTGTTACTGCAAAATACGATATTACGTTTTATGGCAAAATTAATGAGTTGGAGCTTGAACTACCATCTTTTTTTATTAGAATACATAATAGGTATTTAGTAAATATAAATTATATTACAGCTTTAAATGCTTTATCCGTAAATTGTGCAGGAAAAGAACTTCCCATAAGCCGTAATTATAAACAAAAACTTGCAGTTGAATTTGCAAAAACCATGTTAAGGTAGGTGTTTAGTACGAGTACATTTAATAACATTGCCCCACTAATTCTAACGATCTGTTGTACTTATTTTTTTCTTAAGCTTGTTATTTCTTTTTTGCCTATGAGAAAAAATAATGTTGTAAATATTTTAGGGGCTATTGCTCTATATATTGTTGTTGGTATGATTATTTATCCCGAAGATATAACTAATGTAATAGGTATGTTTATACTGTTTTTTTCCTTATGATTACTTGTTTTGAAGGAACATTGATACAGAAAACTTCGACAGTTTTTATTTTCTTTCCACTTATTATAGCTATTAATTTTTTAACTGAAGATATTGGATACCAAGTTTACTTAAAATACAACAAATCACTTATTGTAGGTGATTATACACACTTTTTGACTTACTTCGTGCGTGTACCAATATACTATTTAATATATAGACAATTTAAGAATAAAATATCAGATGTTAAAGATTTAATTACAGAAAGTATGTGGCTACTCATAGATACTATATGCCTTGCTTCTTTAGTTGGAATGATTACTTTTGTTTCGTTTGCTCCAAAAGCGACTTGGCTTATATATCCTGTTTCGTTTTCCTGTATTATAACAAGTCTTGGCTGTATATACTTAACAAGTTACATTGTAAATACAGTAAAAACTGAAATGGAAAATAAAAATTTAAGATTACAAGAAGACTATTATAACGAACTTGCAGAAAATCAAAAACAGATTCAAATGCTTCGACACGATATGAATAATCATTTAAGTGTAATTGGGGCTTTTATTGAAAGTGACAGCAAATTACAAGCACAATCATATTTCCATAGTTTGTCACAAGAATTTTCTGTAAGTAGTCGTGTATTTTGCAAAAACAGTATTGTCAATGCTGTTCTAAATTCAAAATATAACCTTACAATAGATAACCAAATAGATTGCTTTTTTAATATTGATCTCAACAATATGCTATCAATAGACGACATTAGCCTTTGCTCAATTTTTGCCAACACATTAGAGAACGCCATTGAGGCTTCACTAAAAATAAACGAGCCTTCCCAAAGAAAAATCTCGGTAAAGTCTCGTTATAAAAACAATTATTTTAGCTATGAAATCACCAATAAAAAAGGCAATGAAATCAATAAGAAAAAAGATGTATTGATTTCAGATAAAGCTAACAAAAAACGCCATGGTATTGGGCTTACAAATGTTAAGGATATCGTTAATAAATATGATGGAACGTTGGATATATCTTATACAGCCGATAACTTTTCTTTGATAATACTCATCGGAAACGTTTAGGCTATAATAATTTTAGATTTAAAGTGATAAAAGGAGGACTTGTGACAATATCCACAAGTCCTCCTTTATCACTTACTCCTACCTAAAAATCTTACCTAAGCTGTAATACCTACAATAGCAACCACCACCATAACAATAAATTTAGTCAGACAGTGCAATAGGAACACCCATTAGCCTAGCCGAGCATAATTCCAAGGGTTGGAACTGCTCCGAAGCTCATATCTATATTGCGCACTCCGCGTTATTTGATAAAGCCAGTCATAGGCCTGTAAAATCAAGGTTTTCTCAATTCAATAAATTTATTTTATGCATAAAGGGTTTGTGTGTTACACCCCCCGAATCATAAACGGCGAATAGGGCGGTGTGATGCCACACGACAAGTTTCTTTCACTAGGGCGGATGCTTGTAATAAATATTGCTCTGGTTCGTTAACACTAATCTCATCAAATAGATAAATGTTATATACAGGCCCAGTGAAAATCAAACCATTCTTTTTAGCAAACGTAGCCATTCTGCTTGGCAAATCATTTGTTTGTCCATAGTGGCCACGGGTATATCCTATTAAGTACAGACCTTTGTGCTTTCTATCAAAACCCTTTCGGTCAAGAGAAAAGAATTGTGAGGGGCGGGAAGGTTCACTTATAAACGCCTCCATGCTGCCCCAATACCCACCTACTGGGTAAGATAAATTTAGCTCTGGGTCGTGCGGTGCTTTTAAAAAGCGTATAAACTCACCATAAAAGCTAGCTGAACCACAAAAATCGTTTACATCGCCAAGTATAATCGGTAGTTCCTGCATTTCATGAACGCAAAGCTCGGTTTCGATTGCTCGAATGCCATCAATTGACAATTCCAGAAATGTGCTGATAACCGAATACACCTCATTTAGATAAATAAGCTCATCTGCCACGATGTTTTTTTGCTTGCTTAACAGCTTTATCAGGCTTTCTGGTGAGCGATTTTTTGTCAAATCCATGACTGTATCAAGTTGTACGCCTATTTCGGTCAAAACACGGATTATTTTTACTGTTGTGATTTGCGTTGGGGCATAGTATCGGTATTTATTCAGCGCCCCCTCACCGAGCATGGTTGGCTTAAACAAGCCTTTTCTATCGTAGTAGCGAAGCGTTTCGGTCGTCATTCCAACAATTTCAGAAAATTCTTTGATTGAGAGAAAATCCTTTTTTAAATCTTTGTCATCCATACTATGCCCCCCTGTATATATTTAAAATAAAAGTCGAGTGTTTATAATTTTTGTTTCCACTCTTTTGTTTCCATAAATATAGAAATTGATTTACTGGCGCTCCCAAAACCTTAGCTTGCTGGATAATCCAGAATCAAGAATTTCATCAAGGGCAAGCAAGACCTTTTCGCAATCCTCGGTGGCATAGCCTGTTTTTTCTATTACACCTGCAAGGAGGGCGGTATGGTCGTTTTTAATTCCCTTTAATTTGTTCGCCAACGCATCACCAGACTGTTCTTCAAAAGCTTTCATTATTTTTTCGCAAACTTCAGTGCTGATTCCTGATTTTTCTGAAACCTTTACTACTACATCTGTTTTGTTCATATCAACTACTCCTTAAAATTATAATATTTATTCTCAACATATCCCTATGTTAGAATCCCATTTGTGAAAGCCAAGCAGATAACTGGTTTTCTCTCTCTTTTACATCATTTTTCTCTTTTTGATATTTGCCAAGAACCTTTTCTCCTGTGATTATGCCATCTGTCATGAACAGTACTCGTTGTGTTTTTGCCGCTACTTTTGCATCATGGGTTACAAGCAATATAGTTGTGCCTAAGAGGTTAATATCAGAGAGAATTTCCATGACCTCACCTGTTGCCTTTGAGTTTAATGCACCTGTTGGTTCGTCACCAAATACGATTTCGGGATTATTAATGAGTGCACGGCAAATTGCCACTCTTTGCAGTTGACCCCCTGAGGCTTGTGTAATGTCATTGTCTTTGAGTTCTGCAATACCTGTTTGTTGCATCAGTTTTTTTGCCCTCTCATTTATTTTCTGGCGGCTTTCTCCTTTTTTCAAATAGGCAGACAAGATAATATTATCAAATAAATTAAGATTTTTTAACAAGTTGCTCTGCTGAAAAATAAACCCCATCTTACTTAGGCGTAGCCCAGATATTTCTTCTTCGGGCATGGCGGAAATCTCTTGCCCACAAAACTTGATACTACCAGCCGTTATTTGATCCATGCCGCTAATGTTGTAGAGCAGTGTAGATTTGCCTGAGCCAGATGGTCCCATAACAGAAACAAACTCACCCTGCGCAATATCTAGGTCTATGTCTTTTAAGACATGTTGTTTATTGTCTTTGCCTATTGAATAGATTTTATTTAGATTTCTTGCTTCTAAAATGTTTTCCATATTGAACTCCCTTATTCCGCAGCCTTCATTAAGCTGCTTGTATTTTTTATGGTGGTACTACTGAACAATATAGCAATTGTAACTGCCGTAATCAATGCCAAGGGACATAAGAAATACGATACAAGAGGATTGACTACAAAATGGATATTGGAAGCCCCAGTAAGCATTGCACCAGCCAATCTTTCGCCAAGAGTTCCTGCTGCCACAGTCCCAATTACAATTCCGATGGCTAGAACGGACAGCGCACGTGTGATATACTGTGTCCGAATATCCCGTAGGGAGAAGCCAATACTTCGCATAATAGCAATCTGGCTTGCATCTTTTGCAATCAGCATTTTAAAGAACATGACCGTAATGAGTACCGCAACGACGATAGAAAGAGCGATAGCAAGCCGTACCACTAAGTTTTAACTGGGTGATAATCGTTCCAAGCGTTTGAGCTACGTAATTATCCATATCGTTTATTTTGGCTGGATAAAATGCCTTTTCATATTCATTTATCTTTGCTGAAATATCAGTATCACTACTAACATTCAGATTCACGGTGTACCAAAGAATGTTGTCAGCGTCGTAAGGCAAAATTGCTTTTGCAGTCTTTCCGCCATTGGTTACATCCTGATAGATTCCACAGACCGTAAGGTTCTGATCCAGTCCGTCCACAACAAGTATCAATGTATCGCCAACATTTTTACCAGTTCATTAGCATTCATGGAGGATAGGGCAATTTCGTTTTCCAACTTAGGCGCTTTTCCACTAGAGTATTCTAAGGGAAACACAGTGAAATCTCCGATTTCCACTTTAATGTTTTCATATTCCCCATCACTGTTCAACACCTTAAATGTACTGGTGACAAGTGCTGTATGCTTCTCAACATTTGGGTCATTGGCAATATAGTCCACCGTGTTTTGGTAGCGTTTTTCCATGTTTCCTGCCTGCTGTAAATCAATCCGTATATCACATTGCCCAGCCCCCATATAAGAGATAAATTCTGGTGACTCTATGGTGCTTGCGAAATTAAGGGGAACAATCATCAAAAAGGAGCAGATAATGAAAATGAAACATAACAATCCATATACTTTAAAGCGTCCAAAGACCTCCTTAATACCAAGAAATATATTCAAATTTGGAAATGCACTATTGTAGAGCTTCATGCCACCGCCAACTTTTCCCTTATCTGGTGAACTACCTGTGCGCAATGCTTCCACTGCCGAAATGTGGCGAAATTTACGCAGTACAAGCCGACAGAATAAAACAACAACGGCAAACACAAGTATAGCGCCAACAAGCGGTATAAAACGGCTCCAAATAGTCGTTTCTGCACTTCCCATGTAAAGTGTGATGTTGGTTGTAAATACGCCACCTACAAACAATGACAACACATATCCACACACACTGGCAACCAAACCCATCACAACATATTTTGTGAGATAAAGCTTGCGAATATCTCTGCTGTGTATGCCGATTGCTTTCATTACACCGATTTCTCGATAATCTTCTTCGATAGCGGTCGTCATGGTAAACCGCAAACACAACATGGCAATGAGCATTAGCAATACACTAATTAGAATAATGACCGCCGCCACAATGCCATCTGATAGAGCATTTAAAAGCTGATATAGGGAATAGGTAACAACAGTGCCGCTTTGTGGTAAATTAGTGGACTGATAAATAGTCTCAAATTCACTAATCCGCCCCATATCTGTTAGTTGAAATTCGATTAGATATTCGCTTTCCCCAAGATTTGCTTTTAAAGTTTCCCAATCATTATCACTGATTAATAACCTTTTAGAAGTCACAAGCGAAGGGTTCATTTGCACATCTCGTACAAAAGCGGAGATAATAAACTCCATTTCAAAATCACCACTGACTATTTTAACAGGTTGCCCTAAGTGCAAATTGTACTTTTGCATATGATAAAGTGGTACGCCAATTTCTCTGTCTCCCAATTGGATAATTTGACTATCTGTATCCAAAAGGAAGTCAAATGAAACGTTTTGCTTTACAAAACTGCTTTCTATTACGCTGCCTGCTTCGGAAGTTTCGTTATTCCCTAAAAAAATGTTTGCCCCATTAATGTTAATCATTTCAACTGTTTGTTGGTCTTTGACAAGCTCTGTTTCACTTGCAAACTTGTCAATGGCGGCTTGGTCAAATTGCCCTGAGTGCATTTGTACATAGTGGGGAGCGTTTGATTTTTCAAACAAACTATTCATAGAGCCAAGCAATTCAATAATGATGCCAGTGGCACTGGAAACCAACATGGCAGAAATCATAATAAATGCAAACAGCGTTATGGTAATTACTTTGTTGCGCTGTATATCTTTTTTCAATATTTTTGCTATCATTGCGCTGGTTCCTCCTCGGTTTTCATCATCCGTTGTGTGAGTATTGCAATTATTATCATAGCCACACTTACAAACAGTGTTGGAATGAAAACTTGTGAACTAAATGCTTTAAAAACGATGCCATACATAATTTGACCAAGTGGTGCGGCACATTGTGCAACCGCCATAACAATTGCCATTACTTTGCCAAGATTTTCGTTTGGAGTTACCTTTTGAACCTTTGTAATGATATAAATAGAAATAATCGTTAGTACCATTGCAATTGGAATTGCACCCACCATAAAGAGGATAAATGACGGATAATATCCTAACCCAAGTATAAGTGGTGTTACAGACAATGCCATAGGCACAAGCATTAACGCAACAACTAAAAGCCAACGATAAAGCTTTTTCATACTCATTTTTTTAGCAAAATACCCAATGGATAATGCTCCTAATATTGTCGCTAAGTTAATAAGCCCCATGCCAACTCCATACATGGTATCATTGCTTTTCATGGTTACTCGAAGAATTATTGGACCACCCACAAGAAAATAAGGAGACAAAACCAGATTGAGCAAAACTGCGATAATGCCAGCTTTTAATATGAATTTTTGCTTAACAACGTAAACAAAACCGTCTTTCATGTCATTAACAATGGTGGGAATAATGTGTCCTTCTTGTTCCCTTTTAATAAATGGTATCTTGATGAAAATTTCCATGACTGCCGATAGAAAAAAGGCGATACAGCTAAATATAATTATAGTTTGCACACCCATGACACCATAGAGAATTCCACCTGTAATCGGAGCTGCAACAGCGGACAACGCTTGCACAGCTTGAACAATGCCGTTTGCGCCTTCAAGCTTGCTTTCTTCAACCAATAATGGAATGCTTGCCGTTACCGCTGGTGTGTACATTGCGCTAATAGTTGACAGCAATACCATGACAACGCCAATCAATATAATTGAGGAATTTCCTGACGCCATAATCAGAATGAAGCATAATACAATTGCACTGCTTGTAAAGTCAAATAGTACCATAAGATTTCGGCGGTTGAACCTATCGGCAATAGCACCGCCAATAGGAGAAAGTAAAATCGGGATATTGGATATTGCAAACAAGATTGCAAATATATCTTCCCGTCCAGTCGTATCCAAAACATAGAGGGATAAAGCGAAACGCAGAAGTGCTGAACCAAAGATAGATATAATTTGCCCCAAAACCATGAGGTTGAAATCCTTTGGGGATGGTTTAATACTATGTTGCATAATAACGGCTCCTTTGCTAATAAAATTCAAACTGACTGTCGGTCTTAAAATACTTAGAATGAAGTACACTCTTTATTTATATTTGAATATTTTCTCACTCTAAGCTATTGCAATAAAATTTTCTGCATATAATCAAAACTACCTTTTTTTGCACCCAAAGTAGTTTCCATGATGTGGATAAATGCTTTGACTCTTAATTTGGACTCCTGTTCTTCCCAATGGAAAAGACCATCATCAAATATGAACTGTGCCGCAGTCAATAAAAATTCTATAGTTTCTTGAGGATAATCTGTACTAAACAATTTTTCATTGATGCCTTGCTCAACAACTTCTGCCAAGACAGGGGCAAGGCTTAGAATTGATTGCACCAAACTTTTCTGGTGCATTTCAGCATTATTGGGTTGGTGAAATTGTGCAATCATTTTATCTTTGTTTCCTCCAGTTTGTGGCTTTTGAGAAAAGAGAATTTGAAAAATCTTGTCTAGCACAGGAATGCTGGGGTTTGACGCAATCTTTTTAGCCGTCGCTACGTCTGCGGCAACAATCCTCATAATAATTGCGTCCATTACTTCCTCTTTGGATTTATAATAATAATAAAAAGTTCCTTTAGCGATGCCTATGTCGTTTAAAATATCCATAATCGTTGTTTTCGTATACCCTTTTGACGCAAAGAGTTTCTCGGCCGTATCTAATATCTCACTTTTGCGTTCTTCAGGTTCTTTTAATATTCTCATAATAAGCCTCCTAAGTTATAGACTGTCGGTCGGTCTATAACTTTAGTATATGTTATATTAAAGTTATTGTCAATAGTTTTTTTTGAATTTGCAAAAAACATTTAAATTTTATATTAATCAATTGTGAAGTTTTCAGATTGATAATTTCCATATTTACGCCCAGAAGCAGCAGTAAACTTTAACACACAATAATTGGGGTCAGTAACTCCGCCAGGGTAGAATATTTCATCTCCATCTTGCCAAAGCATTTCTTTGTACTCCGCCGTTTCAAGCACCTCCATTACGCCTATAAGTAAAGCACCCTCAAAAGTAATGGGGTCGCAAAAATAAACACAAGCCTTTTCATTGCTCAAAAAATGATTTACTTTATTCGTTGGTGTATTAGTTGAGAAATAAATAGTTTTTATTCCTTCTCGCTTTCTTGGGCGCAACATTGCACGAATATTTGGGAATCCCTCTCCGTCAATTGAGCCGATAAATGATATGTTTTGCCCATCAAATAACTTTCCTACAAACTGTTCTGTACTATTCATAATTATCCTCCAAGTTTTTTAGTATTTCATAATAGACACAGTTGTCAGAGTCATTACTTTTATTGTTTGTCATCTGTGGTATTATCTCAATATCAATCAAAACAAAACTTATTTTTAGTGCCAAGTATCATATTGGTACTCAGACCAACGTAGCATATCTCCATCAGAGCCATAAACAATTTCTTTAATTAATGCACCACTGGTGTCATACTGATACTCAAATGCTTCAGAGCCTGTTAACTCGCCATCCACATTGAAATATAAATGTTTAAGCTGATTTCTGTCAGTGTCAAACTTATATTCCGTAAACGTCCCAGTTAGCGACCCGTTCGCATTATAAGGCGTACTCTTAACTTTATTTCCATCTGCGTCATATTGATGTTCAATCCACCCAATCATGGTACCGTCCTTGTAATATTGGGTTGTTTTAACGTTATTTCCGTCGGAGTCATAATCTAATTCATACCAAGTTTCAAATGAATCATCTTCAATATAAGTCTCTTCACCCCGATATGACCCAGGTCCGCTATAATTAACAATCTTGATTTTAACACTATTGGCGTTATATTGGTATTCCTCCCAAAAGACTACTTCGCCATATTGATTAAAACTGGTTTTTTTGACTTCATAATTGTTTGTGTCATATTCAACTTCTGCCCAGCTATTCATCAATCCACTAGTTTCGTATTCATTTATACGAATAAGCTTAGGACTACTTGCAAGTGCTGGTGCTGTTTCTAGCATTGGCTCTAAATCTAATTTAGAAGAGGGTGAAGGTGATGGTGTCGTCTTGTCGTCAAGCGACAACAACTTCTCGTTTGCATGACACCCACTAAACAACATACAAAACATAAGCAATATGATTGGTACATAAAAATAGCATTTTTTCATAACGTTCTTCATCTCCAACAATTCTTGTTTGTCAATTCTTGTTGCCATTTTTCATTGCATTATTTTGCTACAACCAGTATATTATTTATTGCACAGCAAGTTTGATATTAACTTTAATATGTGCATTACATAGGTTTAAGATTTTGGTTTAACCGTTCAATCATCCACGATAAACGTTTATTACGCCCATCATTTGTTTTGGCATCATAATACGCCCGCGCATAAGTCTTTTTTACAGACGGAGACATTGCAAGAAAATTTGTATAAGCCATCTCGTATTCTTCCAACAAACCTGATAAATCCGCTATTTGTTCATCCGTAATAGCCAGTGTCTTAGGTGCGTCCCATTGTCCATTGTTCTTAGCTTCTTCTATTTTTATTCTGCCATAATTGGTCATTATTCCTTGTTTTTCAAGCGTTTCAACTAATGTTTTGTTTTTGTCTGACCATTTACTGTTTTCTCTGGGCATAGCGAAATATTTTATATAAGATTTATTGTCAATGCTTTGCATTTGACCGTCAATCCAACCAAAGCAAAGAGCTTCTTCAAGAGCTTGACTTGCCCTTATTGTTTTCGGGCCACCCGACTTGCCAAATAAAATCCAAACTCCACCGCTTGACGCACAATTATCGTTTAACCAATTTCTAAATTCATTCCGAGAAACAAATTGTAAATATTCACTCAACTTGTTCACCACCCCTTATATCCATTTAGACTAAAAAACAAGCGTTTACTCAATCGGCACACAAAACTCGCATTTTCCATTTTCAACGAACTGATACTTGTAACGCTCCAAAATTGGTTTGGTCATATCAAACTGTAAGCCTTGCTTCGGTAGTAGCTCAATGACTGCATTCCAAAACTCTTGCACCGCTTCTGCGGTATGTGGAATAGTAAAAACTGCGTATTTGCCGCTTGGAATTTCACCACGCTGTACAGGTTCTTCTATCACGTAATCAGCCGCCGCCACTAAACATACATCATAGCGACATTTCTCAGGTGGCGTATTTGCGTTGTCGTGGGCAATTCCATAAATTATACTGTCTTTCAACAATCCTTTACGACCTGCCCACTCTTTCAACGCTTCCATTAACTTGTAATTTTCGCTACAATACACCCCAGTACGCCTCATGTATAAAGTCGTTTGAATTGGAAACTGTTCAATAATAAAATCCATGTAATCCATCCTCATTGCCAACTCACTCATTTTGATTTTCAGTTCATCGTCCATAATGTCAGCCTCCTAAGTTTGTTTGATAACACTTAAACTGTTCGCATCATAGGTATAAATAAAATACCATCTTTTTCTTGTTGTTCACCTGTTTTAACAAATCCTAAAGCTTCATAAATCTTGATAGCATAGGGCGAAGAGTTAACTGTTATTCGTGTTATTTCTTTGTTTTTCTTTAATTCATCTAGCACGACTTTAAACAGTTGCTTTGCTATTCCTTTTTTATGATGCAGTTTATCTACGAACATAAGCGATATGTGAGAAGTATCTCTCGTTGAAATAACCCCTATAATTTCATCTTCTTGGTAGTAAGCCCACATTTTTTTATGCTTCGACAACAAGTCAGAAGCTACTTCATCATATTTATTTTTTAGGTAATTTTCAAATGTATTTTTGCCTTCTTCAGAATAATCTACAGCAACAAATTCTGTAAACACAGTGTTTACAAGGTCAAGAGATTGTTTTAAATCTTTAATATCAACTTCTTTAATCATAGTTTAAACCTCCACTAATACTCATAGTTTTCTATAGATTAAAATTTACATAACTTTTCAATCCGATTGATGACTTCTTCCAAAGTTGTTTCCTTTTTTAGCAAGCCTTGTACTTCCACGCTACGTTTTCGTATGCGTTTGTCACTACACACATCGTTGACGGCTTTATATAGTTGTCTGGCACTGATGGGAAAATAGCGAACTCTTTTCCCAATTACACGCCCTACAATACGATTTGCATTTAATATTTGGTCGTTGATAAATGGCATTGCCACCATAGGAACTCCACAGCTCATCGCTTCATTTACACTGTTCATTCCACAATGTGTTAGAAAAACATAAGCATGTTGTAATACTTCCACCTGTGGCACAAAAGAATAAGCGTAAATGTTGTCTGGAATCTTGCCAAGTGTTTCGACTCGAACTTTGCCAGTGCTTAGGATAACTGACATATCTTTTCCGCCAAAAGCCCGGATACATGCTTTACAAAACCCTTTACTGCTGATAATACTTCCTAATGAAATATAGACAATTGGGAACTTCATCTTATCATAAGGGATTTGTTGTGATATGGAATTATTTTTACGCAAAGGGACAGTAAATAAATAATCATTGCCAAATGATTTTCTACTTGGCTGAAATATTTGCGGAACGTATACAATATTAAGCGAGGGTCTATAATTTATTACGGCGTCGCCAAGCGTTTTGTGTGATAACTTCATATGCTTTGCATTTTTCTTTCCCATAACTTGTAAGTCAATTAATACGCAAGACAATTTGAAAAACCATGAAGCACTAGATAATGTTTCTTGATTCCAGGCTGGTTGTGAAAACTGACGAACACATGGGATTCCAAGCTTTTCTGCAATCTTAGCCCCTGGATAAAAAAACATTTCATATATTAATAAATCAAATGTTCTCTCTAATTTCATTGCCGTATCAAACGCTGCAAGAAAACATTTTGATTTCTTTTGTTGCCCAGTTGGTAAAGTTGGATAATTTTAATAAGGAATAAATTCCACACCGGTATTTTCAATACTATTACGAAATTCCTCTGCATTAATGTAGGACACTTTATTCCCATGCATTACAAGTAGCTCTGCAAGCGGTAGTGTTGGGTTGGTATGTCCTGCATATGGTACGTTAATCATTAATATAGCGGCCATACTATTGTCCTCCTATTAAGACGTTAAGAACGTAGTAGTTTCAACCATTTTCTTTGTCTGTGCTTGTAAAAAAGGTTGCTCCAAAGAAACACTATTGGTGTTTTCCATCCAGCGTATATTTCAATTTCGTCAGCATAATTGTACATTTTACTATCTGCTTTTTGTAGCAGGATTTTATGATTCCAAACAGGCACGTTCTTATTACTTTCGTTTGTATATATTGTAAGTATGTCCTTGTTAAATTGAATAACATTGATTGTGTGAATACCCATAGGAATAATACCAAATAACTTTAAATTGAACCTCGATGTTTTACCCTCAATCCATTTCATTTCTGTGTTGCCAACAGGCTCAAAAGTTGCATATGGGGTGGCTATATATTGTAGCGTATCTAATTGCTGTAATTTTTTCCAAACTGCATCTATAGAAGCAGGGAATTGCGACGACACATAAACTATTTTAGGTTTCAAACTCATCACCTTTCTCATTCGGATATATAAAGGATCTACTTTGCTTGACTTTTAGATGTTTGCTCTGTTAATAGTTATACTCTCCACCATAAAGTTTCTTCTTCCCTATATTTTTCAAATTCACAACACTCTAAAATCCGTTGAGAAGCAAAACCATCTACATCTGTTTCCGCTATTATATTTGAAACATCTTCTCTCTTTGATGCAAATTCGCACATAGCTTTTACTGCTTCCGTCATATAACCGTTATGCTCAAATTCTTTGCCTAAGCCATAGCCAATTTCAACTTCACCTTTTTCGTTTGGTACATTTTTAAAATCAGATGAACCCACTACAACTCTGTCATTTTTACGAATCAAGAAGAAGAAACTATGGTATAAATAGTTGTCAGGGTCATTTTTTGTTATTTCATATTGACCTTTTACTATGTCAAGAAAAAAACCTTCCAAAGGTTCACCTTTGTAAATGCAATTCATTTCATTTTCAAGGGCTGCCATATCTTTGAACCATAACTCTAATTGGTCTAAGGTTAATAGAACTAACTCTAAGCGTTCTGTTTGTATTGTCATTTTAAACCTCCAATAATTTAAACTTTCTACAATACTTGACTCATAAACGTTGGTTCGGTTAATGCTTATTTTGTAAAAGTTTTAATATGTTTAATTACTCTGTATACAAATGGTATTGTTGAAAAACTTAAAAACATTGCGATAATGCCATAAACACGAAAATATTGTTGGATATATATATACCAATTTACAATACTTATTAAAAAAACAAGTATCAAAAAATCTCTTGTTATTGCTTTGTCTGTAAACATGTTATCACCCCTAATATAAACTCTCTACAATGCTTGATTCGTAAACGTTTGCTCGGTTAATACTTATTCTCTAATTTGTAAAAAATTCCTTTGCTATTTCCGAAAATTCTTTTGCATTTGAAAGCATAGCAGGGTGTCCTCCTGTTTGAAAAAAATGTAATTTACAATCAGGTATTTTGGGTTTTAGTTTTTTATACGTTAAGTTTGAATCTAAAAACTCTGCAAACTCATCTTTAAAGCTCGCTGTAAGCATGGTGGGAACGTTTATTAAAGATAAATCTTTATGAAAAAAATCACCAATTGATTTATGATGTCTTAACATAACATCTGTATCATTATCAATTACATTTTCCCAGTCAGTTCCGTGGTTGTATCGCCAAAAATCTATTGAATCTTGATTTAATTTTGATTGTTTGCGATCATCTGGAATGACTTCTGCTACAATATCAAGTGATTTTTCGCCCTCAAAACTATCTGCAATTATTTTCCCTACTAAATCACTATATTCCAACCCAATATTTAAAGCTACAAGAGCACCGCCACTAGTGCCAATTATGTTTGCTTTTTTATAATCCTTTTGTTTTATCAAAGTTATCGCCTGCATAGCTTCATCGTACCAAAAATCGATTGGAAAACTATCCAACCTATCTGATTTGCCATGCCCCAAAAAGTCAATCAAAATAAGCTTATAGTCAGTTTTGTATAATTCAACAACGCTACTAAACATTTTAGATGAAGCAGTATTTCCGTGCAATAAAAGCAAAGGCGTTCCACTCCCAATTTCTTCAAAAAATACGTTTTTATCTTTATATATGAAATATGACATAAAACCCCTCCTTAGAATTAATTATAAATTAGATTATTGTCCACGTTTTTTTCACTGTTATCTCTAAAAATATAAAC
>JAHDVE020009378.1:0-15908 GCA_022606495.2 Halesus radiatus
TGAAGGACGGTCACGAGTTGCCTGGTTGTCTCAGAGTCAACGTCCACAGGCACTTCTTTAATTTCCTGAACGGTCTTGACTTTATTTTCCAGTGAGTCGTCTTCCGTCTGAATCTCAACCTCTGAGTACGTAACGATGGTGACTTCCTCCTCATAGTCGGGAATCTCGGAAACGATCTTCTCGAGGACTGTGACGCGTTGCTTCAGCGCGATGATCTTGGCTTCTTGTTCTTCGGAAGGCATTTCCTTAACGACTTCTACAACGACTTCCTTGACCACTTCCACAGGCACTTCTCTCACAATCTCGACTTCTCTCACAATCTCGACTTCTCTCACAATCTCGGCTTCAGGAGCGCGACTTTCGAGTTCTGTGATCCTTTGTTGGAGTTCGCTGACTAGGGTCTCAGTCTCTGGAGAGTCCTTGACCACGACGATTTCCTTTTCTTTCTTCTCTGCTGGAATCGCCAAGTCATGAATATTTTGTTGGAGTTCGCTGATGAGGACATCCTTTTCGTTCTCTGTGGTTGTCGGTAGCGCTTCGAGTTCCTTGATTCTGCCTTGAAGGACGGTCACGAGTTGCCTGGTTGTCTCAGAGTCAACTTCCACAGGCACTTCTTTAATTTCCTGAACGGTCTTGACTTTATTTTCCAGTGAGTCGTCTTCCGTCTGAATCTCAACCTCTGAGTACGTAACGATGGTGACGTCCTCCTCATAGTCGGGAATCTCGGAAACGATCTTCTCGAGGACTGTGACGCGTTGCTTCAGCGCGATGATCTTGGCTTCTTGTTCTTCGGAAGGCACTTCCTTAACGACTTCTACAACGACTTCCTTGACCACTTCCACAGGCACTTCTCTCACAATCTCGGCTTCAGGAGCGCGACTTTCGAGTTCTGTGATCCTTTGTTGGAGTTCGCTGATTAGGGTCTCAGTCTCTGGAGAGTCCTTGACCACGACGATTTCCTTTTCTTTCTTCTCTGCTGGAATCGCCAAGTCATGAATCTTTTGTTGGAGTTCGCTGATGAGGACATCCTTTTCGTTCTCTGTGGTTGTCGGTAGCGCTTCGAGTTCCTTGATTCTGCCTTGAAGGACGGTCACGAGTTGCCTGGTTGTCTCAGAGTCAACTTCCACAGGCACTTCTTTAATTTCCTGAACGGTCTTGACTTTATTTTCCAGTGAGTCGTCTTCCGTCTGAATCTCAACCTCTGAGTACGTAACGATGGTGACTTCCTCCTCATAGTCGGGAATCTCGGAAACGATCTTCTCGAGGACTGTGACGCGTTGCTTCAGCGCGATGATCTTGGCTTCTTGTTCTTCGGAAGGCACTTCCTTAACGACTTCTACAACGACTTCCTTGACCACTTCCACAGGCACTTCTCTCACAATCTCGACTTCTCTCACAATCTCGGCTTCAGGAGCGCGACTTTCGAGTTCTGTGATCCTTTGTTGGAGTTCGCTGACTAGGGTCTCAGTCTCTGGAGAGTCCTTGACCACGACGATTTCCTTTTCTTTCTTCTCTGCTGGAATCGCCAAGTCATGAATCTTTTGTTGGAGTTCGCTGATGAGGACATCCTTTTCGTTCTCTGTGGTTGTCGGTAGCGCTTCGAGTTCCTTGATTCTGCCTTGAAGGACGGTCACGAGTTGCCTGGTTGTCTCAGAGTCAACTTCCACAGGCACTTCTTTAATTTCCTGAACGGTCTTGACTTTATTTTCCAGTGAGTCGTCTTCCGTCTGAATCTCAACCTCTGAGTACGTAACGATGGTGACTTCCTCCTCATAGTCGGGAATCTCGGAAACGATCTTCTCGAGGACTGTGACGCGTTGCTTCAGCGCGATGATCTTGGCTTCTTGTTCTTCGGAAGGCACTTCCTTAACGACTTCTACAACGACTTCCTTGACCACTTCCACAGGCACTTCTCTCACAATCTCGACTTCTCTCACAATCTCGACTTCTCTCACAATCTCGGCTTCAGGAGCGCGACTTTCGAGTTCTGTGATCCTTTGTTGGAGTTCGCTGATTAGGGTCTCAGTCTCTGGAGAGTCCTTGACCACGACGATTTCCTTTTCTTTCTTCTCTGCTGGAATCGCCAAGTCATGAATCTTTTGTTGGAGTTCGCTGATGAGGACATCCTTTTCGTTCTCTGTGGTTGTCGGTAGCGCTTCGAGTTCCTTGATTCTGCCTTGAAGGACGGTCACGAGTTGCCTGGTTGTCTCAGAGTCAACTTCCACAGGCACTTCTCTCACAATCTCGACTTCTCTCACAATCTCGGCTTCAGGAGCACGACTTTCGAGTTCCTTGATTCTGTCTTGAAGGACGGTCACGAGTTGCCTGGTTGTCTCAGAGTCAACTTCCACAGGCACTTCTTTAATTTCCTGAACGGTCTTGACTTTATTTTCCAGTGAGTCGTCTTCCGTCTGAATCTCAACCTCTGAGTACGTAACGATGGTGACTTCCTCCTCATAGTCGGGAATCTCGGAAACGATCTTCTCGAGGACTGTGACGCGTTGCTTCAGCGCGATGATCTTGGCTTCTTGTTCTTCGGAAGGCACTTCCTTAACGACTTCTACAACGACTTCCTTGACCACTTCCACAGGCACTTCTCTCACAATCTCGACTTCTCTCACAATCTCGACTTCTCTCACAATCTCGGCTTCAGGAGCGCGACTTTCGAGTTCTGTGATCCTTTGTTGGAGTTCGCTGACTAGGGTCTCAGTCTCTGGAGAGTCCTTGACCACGACGATTTCCTTTTCTTTCTTCTCTGCTGGAATCGCCAAGTCATGAATCTTTTGTTGGAGTTCGCTGATGAGGACATCCTTTTCGTTCTCTGTGGTTGTCGGTAGCGCTTCGAGTTCCTTGATTCTGCCTTGAAGGACGGTCACGAGTTGCCTGGTTGTCTCAGAGTCAACTTCCACAGGCACTTCTCTCACAATCTCTGCTTCACTACTCCTTTTTATTTCTTTTTCTTTTAGTTATTTCCTTAGTTATTTTATTATTTTTTCCATATTTTTTATTGTTTCTTATTTGTCTATATATTATTCCACTATTGACTATTCATTTTTCTAACTTTTAAGTATTTCATGTGCTTCACTACCTTCACTTCTCGCTCGTAATTCTTCCTTGTTCTCCTCTATTTTATCCTTGTTTCCAGTTTATTATCTTCCTTACACTTCTTATATCGATTCAACACTTTTTATTTCTTACCGATCAAAAATTTATCCTAATTTCTTCTCTATGGTATTTGTATTAAGTGAAAGGCGATGTTTTAATTTCTCCTCCAACTCATTTGAATTCCTTGTCATCGACTCTAGAAATTTCATTTTCCACTGTTAGTCGAGTAGTCTCATTCTTTCTTCCACTTATTTTGATAATTGCAGCAACTTCATTTCTGATTCATTGTTTTTCGTCCTCATACCTCTCATCTCCTATTCTTTTTCTTTGATTTCTGAATCCTTTAGCATCAAGAGTTCTGTCAACTTGTAGATTTATTCCTCATTTTTCGATATGGTCTTTTCGTGAGTCTTGACGGTTTGCAATAAATTTTTGTTTTCTACAAGATATTATTTATTAATTTTTAAAAATATAGAATATATTAATATATTATTATTATATTTTTTATAAAAAAAAAAGATATTCTAAATTTTC
Organism: Halesus radiatus; assembly: GCA_022606495.2. NCBI lineage: Eukaryota > Metazoa > Arthropoda > Insecta > Trichoptera > Limnephilidae > Halesus > Halesus radiatus. Next base: position 3,640 of record JAHDVE020009378.1, read on the forward strand.
TCAAATCATTTATATATTTAAAAAAAAAGATAAGGAGGTTATGTATATTATTGGATTATAAATATGTTTATTGTTCATACGCTATTCCAAGGATTTGATTTGGCTGGACCAGTCACCTTCTCCTTGACTCATTCTCTGGTTGGCCTCCAGTACTCGCTTATAGTGAGCTTCGCGACTTGTCAGTATCTTCCCGAGAGTCGTCACTTTTCCGATGAGCTCGTTGTTGTGTTTCTTGAGGTACTGGATGAGGCATTGCTGCTTTTCCTCCAAGGGAGATACTTTTCCAGTGATCGTGATCTGGTAGTTCTGGAGCTGGCCTTCATGTTCCGTGATTTGCGTGGTTTTCTTGACTACTACTTCCTAGTCTTCGTAAACAGACTCGACTGTACTCTGTGATTGGAGAGTTCCGAGTTATCCGTGCTGTGTTTTTTTTTGATAGTTCATATGTTTATATTATTTTTATTGATTTTTTTAACCTGTATATTTGTATATAAATTGATATTTTATTTATAATAAATGTATTCAGATATATATGTATGTATATTATTTGGATATGATTATAGATTAAACTAAAACATGTTCTTTTTGGCTAGCAGGATTTAGATTTGTAGATATTTTAAGTTTATATATTTTAAATATAGATAATTGTATATCTATATAAATATAGATTGTGTGAAAATTGGCAGAGTGAACACTATTCTAGGGGGACTATTCCAGGCAAATGATTTGTGGAATACCAGAGGAACTATTTCTAAAAGACATAAAACAATAAGTTGTTTTCTTAATAAAGTTAATATTTCTTTTATTGATCTATACTTCCAAGTTATATTAATCCACTATCTTAATCCAGTGAATTATCTTTTATTTCTAATAAGAATATTAAAAAAAAAAACAATTCATATTTTATATTAATTAATCTCATTTGATAAGTATTTCATATCTTTAAAAATAAAAAAGACATATATAACAAAGATAAAAAAATACAATAACAAAATCCACAAATTCATTCATCAAATAAATATATAAATTAATTAGCAGATTTTATGAAATTTATAAAAAAACGTAATGTATATTTATAAAATATGAAAAAATGTTAAACTCTGAACAAAATAACATCTTCACATCTACATAAACCATAAATGGTACAATATAAAAATTGAGAAAGTTTGGAAAGGCCCTCCTAACGCACATGGTTAATTCTGCCTTTCTCTTTTCATCTTCTTCTTCGTGGGTTTTTGCTAAATATGTATTATTAAAATAACATTTTAGTTTATTTATATAAGCACTGTTTCGATGTTATGACAGTTCTCTACCTAAGCATTTTTCTGCTAAAGACCCAACTAATACGGCTAATGATTAAAAAAAAAAAAAAACATATGGTAAAAACAAAATGAATAGAAAAATAACTAATCATGATTAAAGGGGTAAAATAGATTATGGATATTTGTTAGAGATAAAATATAAATAGCCTGTGACAATTGAATTAAAATAGTATATATATTATATATATATATTATATATATTATATAAAGCATAGCTTTGATGAGTATCGAGTCGTGCCCGATCAACCCTAACCCTAACCCTATATATTATATATATTATATATATATAAAAATTATATCTATTATATATATAAAAGTGCATATTATAATATTGGTCTCCCCTATAAATATAATTGTCATTAACTATTCATGGAATCAAAATATGCTTCCAAATTTTAATCAACCAAATCAACAATAATAATAAGGGAAAACGACAATAATTAAAACTTATCAGAAATATCCACTTATAATATAATATTTAAAAACTAGATGTTGCGAGGTTTGAGTCCAATTTTTTCAGAAAACCCTTTTTTTACTCGAAACTAAATGATCCGAATTTCAATGATATGATGATACATACATATAGGTAGATGTCTATTTAAAAAAAAAATATTTATTATTTTGAAGTAAAAAAAATTAATATGAAAACAATAATATCAATAAAAAAGTATTTAATTAGTGTCATTGAGATGCTTGGGAAAATAGTTCGAGTTGGCCGGGGTAGCACCAGAACTGGATTGCAGGAGACCCGTCCATAATGTTCACGAACGAGCTCGTCGAATAAGCGTGAGTCAGGGGGTTCTGGCTCCAGTAGGGGAACACAGTCTGATAGATTTTTAGATGTTCGGCCCCCAATTATCTGGCCTTGTTTTCCGCGTTTTCCATAAGAATTTGATCGATGTCCTGTTGGCGATCGTAGCTGACTTTGCTCTCGAAAGCTTAAACGTTCGAAATCTCCTTAACTTTGCCTCCATTGAGCAGGCAGAAAGTGAAGGTCTCGATGACGTTCGCGTTTCTATTCCTCCGTTGTTTTTTTCCAATTCTTCCCTCGTTTTCAAAAACCTTGACAATAGCTTTGCAAGTAGAGTGGTTGATCCCGACGATGGAGGCCACTTCTCGGAGTCCTTGCTTTTTGTAATGAAGTCTGTCGATAACTTCGATTCGCACTTCCTCGGAAATTTTCTGATAGCTGGATCTGGCTCTGGAGACCTTATTTTTGGGTGAAAGTTGTTGGTTGTTTTGCATTTTCTTATATGAGTGTGAAAAATGTGTTTTCGAGAAATAGTTTGGTGTAAAATTGAAGTTTCGGATAGTAATTTTTCTTTTTCTTTTCTTTATCTCTCTATATGTTTCTTAAAAGAATTGATTAAAAAATATATTTATAAGTAAATAATTATATTCTAAAAAAGGTTTGACATTAGAAATAAATAGCCATTTTTTAACATAAGAACCAAATAATAAAAATAATAATGAAAATACTGACGATATTAGTAATAATAGTAATATTCCATCGAATTATAATAAATTACAATTACGTAAGACATTTACCAAACACAAAATAATTCTAAAAAATATTATACGTATAATAACGCAATAGCATTAGACACATATCCTTTTTTTTGAAACCATAAAAAATATATATTAAGTACATTTTCCAAAATATTTGAGTTTGCCAAAATTATTGAATTTTCTACTAAATTTCTACTAATACCCTATGATCTCCCTATCTACTGTTATCCCAGTTTCATGTCATTATTGTATATAGATATAGAGATATATATTCATGTGCAAGTTGATTTCCTATTTTTGATGATAACTTACTTTATTCATAGCTTTGCCTATTATTAATTTTTTATTAGGCTTTGATTAAATAAAGACTTATGGAATGTATTCTTTAAAATATATATAATATATATATGGATATACAGAAATAAAAAATATTCAAAATCTTAAAAAAATATTACATAGATGTTTTGTTTGTTTGTTTTTTAGATTTAGTTTTTTTAGATTTTGGCTTTGAATTTATTTTATTCAATTGTATTTTTTAAATGTCTAAGACAACATTTTAGAGCAAAATATACAGTACAGCCAGAAACAATTATCATAGTAAATCCAAAAAATATCCATAAGTATTGGTTGTTTTAAATCGTTGGAGAAGAAATGGATTGTCCATATAGATTAGATTTTTCCTATCCTATATTTTATATATATTTGCTTTTTATTTATCATATGTTTTTCTGTTGTTTTATCTAATATAGTTAAAATAAATATAAAAAATATGTATTTCTAATAAACATCCTATTTCTTAAGTCATGGAATTCATCGAAGAACCATAGGAAATAATATCAAAAATAATAAAATATATAATATATATATATATTTTTAATAATATTTACAAATAATATCTAGTAGATATTTATATAGGTATATGCATGGAAATATACAGATATCAGTTGACATCGGCAACACAGCATTTATAACCTCTTAGCCCTTTCTCGAGATGTTTCTCCCTCCTATTATATTTTATCTTTCTTATCGTGTGCTTGTTAAAACAAATAAATAGTTGATCTGGACTCCAACCTTCGATTTATATTAAATATTCTCAACTTGCCATTTGTTTTGTTTTATATTATAAAGTCATTCTTTTTTTCTTAAATTAATTAGACGAATATACATCTTTATCTATATATATAAATATATTCGTATGAGTTGTATTTTGATTCGATACATTCTGTAGATGTTATAAAAATTATCAAATACATACATGTTTTAATACGGAATCAATAATAAATCTGTGTCTACATATTTATTGGTGGAATAAAGGTGAATATACTCAACCTTCGATCGTTGATAAAAAACTAATCGAATACTCATACTTCCTGTTTTCAAAAATATCGAATAAATATTAAATAAAAAATATTATTGAAATATTCATTTTTTTTTGTTCATTTTTTGATTTTTTTAAAACCATAAAATCAAGACCACAAAAAGTTTATTGTCTTTAAATATAGATATAGAGATATACATATTTTGAAAAAATAGAATAAAATAATAATAATAAAATTAAAAAATAATGATTTTTGTATCCCAGTCATTGTAATGCTTGTGATATTATTATCTTTATTAATTCAACTTGATACTGATCAATATGTTTTTTACTATCGATATACTATACTTTTTAAAAAATAAATATAAATATATTTTTATCCAGACATCTCATACAAAATGAGGATTACTCACAGCTTCTGGCTTTTCATTGCTATTTCTATGACTGTGCTCCCAATCCATAGTCAGTACGTTTTAGACCAGACTATCAACTCAATTACAACTGATTACACGGATGTCGATATTTCGATCGACGGACAGGTCATTATTACTGCTGATCAATCCACCACCAGGTTGTATATCTCCAACTATTCAACGTCAGGGTTTACACAAATTACAAACTTTAATATGTCAGGAATTCCTAAAATTGGTGGGACCAACAGCTTTGACAACACTATTGCAACCATCTTCACGCCCAGTAATGGCAGAATGGTAAGATTTCAAATTTCAGCAAATGGAAGTCTCTACACCGACGGGGGAATCACTTTTAATGGGACCATAGCGTCTAACATTCCTGCCGACGGGTCGTACGTGGTTGTCGGTCTTAACTCCTCCAATACTTCGGGGATATACGCATGGAATGGTGGTTACCATACTTACGTCATGTTTGCATCCATTCCATTTTCGCCTGATGCACTTGCTATTTCCAACAATGGAAGGATCATTCTCGCCTCCCAAAGAGATTCTGTCACTGTTTATCGATTTGATTCCACTCAATATACCCAAATTCAAGTGCTTAATGAGCAATATTCAGGCCCACATTCTCTCGTGGTTTCTTAAGATAACACCATAATTCTGTCTGGCGGCAACAACCGTTCTCTCAATGTATACACTTTAAACAAAGTCACTCAACTCTACGAAATAACTCAGGTCTTGACCGAGTCCGCTTCGCCATGGACCCCAGCAATCACCAAAGATAACCAATACATTCTTTGCACGACCGCAGTCCAGAATGGAAACTCCCGGTGGTACATATACAACCTTATCCAAGGAAAGTATGTTTGGGTGAACTATTGGTCCTTTCCCACATACTTGCCCCTCAACCTGAGATTGGCCATCGACAGTAATGTGGTGGCTATCCAATCACAAGCTTATATCAGCATCTTTAAACCGTGTTCGGCAAACATCCCCTTTTGCAACAATTGCACTTCCTTAGTCAGCTGCACATCTTGTTTATCTGGGTACATTCTCCTTTCGAACGTCTGCTACTCATGTAAATCTTTTGTGCCGAATTGTGCCCAATGCACCTCCCCCAGCACATGCACTGCCTGCAGTCCAGGCTACTATCTTTTAGATGGAAAATGTTTAGCTTCTTCAGACGAACACGAGGATAAAAGTCTGAGGCGTGAAGATGGCTCTGTTTTCGTGATTGGAAAAAAATAGTTATTAGAATGATAAAGAGATTAAATATAAGAAGATGAGACTGAATAATAATATGTTTTAATAAATCAGTATAAAATAAAAGATTGTTGTAACTTCGATTCAAGTATAGTTTTCAGTGTTTATGAGGAGCTACCAAAACATGTTCTATTCCATCGTTTTTTATTAAAGCTTATTATAAGAGTATTCTAATTTAGTTTTTACACTTTGCAGCGATCTCCGTTTTTACATAATAAAATTGGTAGTTATTAAAAATATTTTTTGTTCATCAGACAAATGAAGCAGCCTTACTATAATTAGATGATGTTATATCGCATCGAAATATCTATTCGTAAACGTAGTATCCATAATTATTTATGTTCAATATATAGTATCTATATTATATATATCGTTCCCCTAAGAAATGTAGAGAATTACATGAACCCACATACTCGCCAAGACACTTGGAGGAATCACCTCATTAGTTATGAAGCCATAAGTGGTCAATAAACTGTATTGCCTTCTATTTCTAATAAGTGGGATAAGATGCAGGTCCGAGCTTGGCCCTCGAACAAGAGTAAAAAATACAAAACAAAATCTGCAAAAGAATATTGCGCAATACAACCTGAGTTCTGGCATAGAGGCGGAAAATCTAACGATGTATAGCTCGAAAATATTACGCTTGTTCAATGGAATGCGTGTTCTTTGTAGTCCAAGATCAGTGGAATGGGTCAAGTGAGGCGGCTGTGCATGAAGGCTTGGAACGCTGATATACTATGTATTAACTAATGTCGCAAAAAGAATGATATGTATAATTATGTCTCTTATCACTCTACGCCAGTCCCTTGCAGTGATGTTGGAGACAAAATCAACGCCTCGATTTATGTGCACTCCAAGCACCAATCAAAGCTCATTAGCGAGGACAAGAATGTTTGCGAAGTTGAGGTAGCTATAAACAATACTACATTCCGTGTAATATGCCTCTACATTCATCACTCTATGACAGATATTAACGATGGAGTCTAGAATATAGTTAATACGGGAATAGCACATGCCCTTAGTAATCATCAGAGATTACTTATTGCAGGAGATTTTAATCAGACTCGGTTTCAGATAAGTTCAGATGATAGTTAGTCTTTAACCAGTTTCCTGCTTGACGACGATTATTTTTTCTCTACGAAAAATGCAAGCACTTCGCTTCGATCAAACAGTGAAATTGATTATATTATATCTAATGATGCAATAACGTAAATAAAGTCGATTGGAGGCAGACTACTCTCAAGCTTTATGGAGTCAGACCATTTACCGATTGCCATTCAATTTCAGGTGCAAGGAAAGATCGAGTAAAAAAGTAGAATCGTTAATAAAAAAAGCTACAAGATGTACATGTAGCGTTGTCTGAATGAGAAATGTAAAAGTATATAAGAATATAATGAAGTCATTCGAGATATGATTAGGGAAGGAACCCGCCCCGAAAAGAATGTGAAATGCAATAGAAAACTTCAGCCGAACTCGCAGCTTCTCAATGATATCGGATCAGAAGGCTTTTTAGAAAGATACCGCACGGAATTCACTGCCCTGATGTCGAGGACGAGAGATCAAAGATACTCCAGTCTGATTAAGGAAGCTTTTAAAACGCTGAAGCGTACAACCAAATATCACTAAGTTGATAAAAGAGATGGGGGGATTATCAAGGAAGTTGTAACAGCCGACAATGGTATTTTAAAGGGTAGAGAAATGGATACGACGATCATGAATCATTTTCGAAAAGTACATTCTTTTGATCATTTGCCCCCAGAATAAGCCGACACCAACTTCCCAGACTTGCATATACCAGCAAGAATGTTAGCTCGAATGGCGGCAAATGTCAACCAAAGCAAAGCGGTATCGTTGGATGGAATTGATAACGAGCTGTTTCGACTACACTCTGATTGTACTGAAGAAAGTGGGGAAGAATGTGAAGACTGCCAGATTAAGAAGAAAATTTTGGCCTCATTGACAGAACGTGATTACTGGTCAACGAGCCAGAGTAAGCGCCACCTATTATCCCGACTTATCTGCCTGAACAAAGTTTTCCCCAAAAGGCCACGGGTTGACCAATATCGCCCAATCGTCGTCAGCAGTCCGGTAATAAAATTCCTTGAGGGCTATATTATTGATGATTTGAAGGAATACGCAATCCACCGGCTAAATAAATGCCAGTATGGGTTTGTGCCTGGCTGCGATATAGATATGTGCAAACGCAAATTGCTCTCAAGATTATACTCCCTCAAGGAGCAGAAGAAAGGGGCCCTCGCTCTATTCGTGGACTTTAGTTCAGCATATGATAAAGTAAATAGAGAGCGTCTCGAGTCCTTACTGCGGGAGAAACAGATCTTATCTGCAGAGAAAATTGCATTGTGGAAGTTTATTGCTCATAATACAACAGTCAAACTCGGGGACCAGCAATCAAAGTGCCAGACCGGAGTTCCCCAAGGGAGTACAATAAGCCCGCTACTCTTTGATATATACACTTAGCCTCTCCTCTAAAAGCTCCAATAAATCGGCATCGAAGAGTGCATAATGTATGCGGATGACCTGACAATTGTCTGCACCAATAAGGGCGGTCTCCGAAAAGCTATCGCTTGCGTGACTCAGTGGGCTAACTAGAATAATATGGTGATAAATCATTCCAAATCTGGGGTGATGCGGTTTCTAAACGGGAAAATAAACCCGATACTTGGATTCAGTGAATTTAGGGGATTTCCAGTCGTCTAGAAGTACAAGTACCTTGGTATGGTATTGTCGCAAAAGCTCGACTTAACGTAGCACCTCAAACACATCTCTTCCAAGGTTGGATGCCTCACGGCGAGACTTACACCCATGAGAAATCTCAAAGACACCAGGTTTAACATCAACCTTTTTAAGATGATGGTGCAACCCTTGTATCTTCTGGCAGGATGCCATTTCGGTCTCTCGAAAGATAGACAAAAAGAACTGTTTATCAAATCCTACAAGAGAAGCTTTAAGAAGTTTTGTCTGCTTCCGCGAAATACGCCAGATAATATCTTAGAAACGATAGTCCGCCCTGTTCAAAAAACAACAACCATAAGAAACATCGTGACCTGCGAGAAGCTGGTTCGAAGACAGGGTTTCCAAGCAATGGCTAGAATAGCAGTAGATGCGCCTGTCGTCGCAAACCACTTGCCGACCTGCACTGTTTAACTTCTAAGGACTATTTCGACCAGTCAGTGCAAATAGCATCTCGAATTTGCATCTGTTAGCCACCTCCAATCCTCGCACAATATTAATGTGCCGTGGGCCCGCTGGATTGAAGAGTATCAGGATTTGAAACTGCAGCGCCGTGTGGAACTGGATATGGGTAATCTTCTAGCCAGTTTGAGACTGCTTACTAGACCATATGCAAAAGTGTCATCTAGCACTGAAAAGAAAACAAAGCGAGGAAGACCCAAAAAGGAAAAATTGCTGTCAAATTGATAGTGAAATGATAACGACATCCAATGATTGGATTTATACACGGATTAATATCACGTGAGCAATTATTATTATTATTATTATTATATATACATAGTATTATATATACTCATATTAACATATAAACACATATACTCCCGCCCAAATCAAATTAAAAAATACCTGTGGAACACAATTCCTCTCTTTCATGGGACGGACTATAATATGAGAGTAAGAATATGCGATAAACATGGTGGGGAAGGGATGTGCCTCTTTATAAACTAAATGGATACTTGGGCAGACTGACTTAAGACTCGATATATTGATAAATCTGGACCATTTGGAACAAACAATAATGCGAACAAAAATATTTAAAAAACATAACTCTATAAATTATGCAAATTAGAAAATATACTTACATATAAACAGTAATTATAATATTAAAGTGAAATAGACTGAATATGAATTGTCCCAAGTGTCCGAAGCATCCTTCACAATAAGCAAACATAGTCTGCTCCACAGCTAAACAGAGAATAAAACAAGGAAAAAAATATATACAAATCATTGCTTAATATTGACAGGATGTGCGAAACGATCTCAACTGCAATGTATCAATTCTGTTATAAACAAAATTACATGTTTAAAAAATGTACTGTTATAATTTGTCATAATTAATTTATTTCGTGAATATTATGTTTTCCTTTTGTGTGTGTATTTCAATATATCATCATAATTCACTTGGTTAAATGATTCCTGTATCTAGCTTTGTCTTTAGTCTTTTTCCTGATATTATATGTAATATAATACAATATCGCTGAAACCACACTTCCTAAAATAGTCAAATCGAACGCCACTCGAACCCAGCTCTGTTGACAGCCTTCAAGAGCGGCTTCTTACAAGAAGCAAATGCCCCCCACATCTGTAAACCCTGCTTCACAAGTCGAACACCAGGAAGATGACTTGCAACTCTGACATCCCCTGATCAGAGATGAACAACTTACGCACACCCCCCACGACAGTATATACGAATCTGAACAAGAAATGCACTAAGTCTGCGAGCAATTGTCGCATCCAGGAAATGCTCGGCCACAATAGACGCATTTTGCTTGCTTGACTACGTAATATTGGTCACAACTCGTGCAATTAGTCAATCCGTTGCAACTCAAGCAATGAGGCATCACAGAATGGCAAGTCAAACAGAGGCCATAAGATAGAATCAAGCCTGAGCTACATTGAGTGCAAATGGCAATTGTAAGGCAGTCAATGCAGCCGTTAATCAAGAGACTGCAATTGTCACAACCATTGGTTTGAAGAACCCCGTATCCTATCGCACAAGCCGTACATTTATTAGAAGTACTGTTAGTGCAAAAAGGGATGATTGCTCCAGAGTCAATACATTGAAACGTGCTGTTTAATATGTAGGAATCGACACAGAGAGTACAAGTGCTGGAGGACGAACAGAATTGGCAGTTAGAAATAAAGTTTGAACAGGGTTGGCAGGAACCACTATCCATAATGTATAATAGCTCAGGACAACTAGCGCAGGAAGTGGGGTCGATACACGTCGCACACTGGTTCGGACAGGGGAGACATTTGGTTGTTGTGACATTCAGATAGTAGCCAGCTATACAGGATGTGCAGTTTACACTATTCGGACAGTATTAACAACCCAATATCATATCGGAACACAAGCTGCAAGATCCTGAGTTCACACCGTAAAGGTCAATGCATCCGCTGCAAAAAGTGCTATTAAGACAAGAAAAACAGTTCTAGAGCGTGATACTGCATTTGAAACAGTTCGGATCCCCGGTGAATCCTGTCAGTTAACTCGCTACATTGCATACTGCATACACAATAATGTACTGTCCAACTGCAACTACAAAACTTTTGCTAACTACAAGTCGTCGATTGTTTGTCGGTGCAGCTATAGTCTGAATGCTAGAATAAGTTCCTGATGTCCTCTTAGAATACATCGTTACCACCCCGTCATATCTGCCGCCCACTGCCCACGTCGGACTCGAAGTTGTACATTGGTAACCGCAGCCATAGACAACTTTAAGACCGCTACCATTAGCGCCAAGTTGATTAAATCTCGAGCCATTATAAAGGTAAAAATGCATTTGATCCTGGTAATGGCCAGTCGGCCCTGCCATGTACTAAAGATTGTTCTGAGAGATGGATACACAATCATGCCAACCCGGTTGGGTGAGATTACTATTATTATGGTTGTATATATACAGGTTCCCCACATAATAATAGGTATAAACAGTGAGGTTTGTAGCAACTAGTAAGATACTCCCATCTCTACTGAGGGTAATGTCGTTCGTGAGGTTGCTGATCGGGTACGAGAAGGACTGAGTCTGTGTGTACACACCACCAATCATTGTATAGACGAGTGAGGTTTTATTATTCAGATTGAAAGCGAACCGTGAGGCATCCGCAATTATTGTGATAGTCGTTATCTGGAGAGTTGAAATGATTGTGATACTGTAATTGTAGATGTGATACGATCCGTTCCAATCATAAAATCTGATCATTCCGTTTTGTGAACCCAGGAGAAGCAGACTTTTGTCTGGAGTCATCGCTACTGAAAGCACAGGGATGGGAGAACTCTCTCCGAACACCTGGTAAAGATAAAAGTATTTTGAGGTCAGATTGAATTTGTAGGTATGTGCCGTTCCATCCCGACATGTCACCACGAAAATCGTTTCATCATCGGCAATTGCTATTGAGTCACCTTGTCCTTGGAGATCAGAAATGGTTTGGTAAGTGTAAAGATAGGCAGAAATGCAGTCTAGAAATATAAAAAAAGTTACTGTTCTTAAGAGTGATTTCATTAGGTTGAGTTTATAAGACGGATGAAAATGATAATTGGAAATCGTTGTTTTTAGTATGTAAAATGATTTATATTTTTATTCAGTTTATTAATTACATGTCAAATGAGATATAAACTCTGTTACTCGTTCTTATATGTTAAATATTCACTCTATAATCTATATAAAGTGGGAATAATGCCTTTTATTTATTAAC
>JAHDVE020009379.1:0-12003 GCA_022606495.2 Halesus radiatus
GAAGTTTGCAGGTTAACCTATAAAATTTTAAACGATATTTTTTTTACAATTTTTTCAGTTTTCATAGCTTTTAAACGTGAGCACTCAAACTGTCTATTGGAGAGGAAAAACTGTTTAAAAATATTTTTTTTTAAAATAAGCCAAACGTTTGGTGACAATTTCATCTCTGCATAGACAATAATTATTATACTAGCCGACCAAGATAGGTAGCGCGAAAAGGATTGCTCGAAGAAAACTAAAAAATTACGTTGAATTAAAAAAAAAATTACACATTCTACCTCGTAATGAAAAATAATGTGTTATATAACAGTAGAAACTGGTACACATTGCTCACATTAATATGAATAGTATGGCACATCAAAATGATGTACAATTACATTGCTGATTTTTATATGAAATATAAAATATCGAAAGGCCACCTTTCTTGGCAGCTTAATGACACAAAAGGGAGTAGGTACCAAAGGTAGGGACTCGTTACTTTTACAATCTACCCCACACTACCCAAAGTGAGACGGGAGGGTAACACGTGAATATGTGAGCTTTTCGTGTTTTTGTTCGTGCGTTAATGGCGTTGTGCATTATTTAATCCTGTGGCGTTTTTCGTGGAGCTGAATTAATGGCAAGAAAAGCGTTAGATTTTTTCCCTTTCAGTGCAGTAACAACTTTCCGCTGGGGGAGGGACGGGTAACGGGTGGGAAGAGGAAGCCGGGGGATTTAGATTACGTTTTTTGCGGAAGGCTTGTCTTAATGATGTCGCGCCGGAGCTGTGAAGCCTGAGAGCGATTCCCTTTTAATCAATTAGCATTGTGATTCATTGGGAAGCAAATTACCGAGATGAATTCATTATTATAGTTATTAAGGTTTCCTTCAAAAGCAATATTAATAGTACAAATTACGCCAATAAGTTCTTTCAAAAGCAATATTGTAAATACATATTACACCAATAAGGTCTTTCAAAAGCAATATTGCAAATACATATTACACCAATAAGGTCTTTCAAAAGCAATATTGCAAATACATATTACACCAATAAGGTCTTTCAAAAGCAATATTGCAAATACATATTACACCAATAAGGTCTTTCAAAAGCAATATTGCAAATACATATTACACCAATAAGGTCTTTCAAAAGCAATATTGCAAATACATATTACACCAATAAGGTCTTTCAAAAGCAATATTGCAAATACATATTACACCAATAAGGTCTTTCAAAAGCAATATTGCAAATACATATTACACCAATAAGGTCTTTCAAAAGCAATATTGCAAATACATATTACACCAATAAGGTCTTTCAAAAGCAATATTGCAAATACATATTACACCAATAAGGTCTTTCAAAAGCAATATTGCAAATACATATTACTCCAATAAGGTCACTCGAAAACTTAACTTCACTAAAAACACCAATGTTAAAATATATTTATATTTATGTTTGCTTTTCAATTATGTTCATTTACAAGATGTTGTGGTATTGGGTACTGCGCTGTGTGACTTGGCTTATTATATTATATTATACATATGCACAATATACCAGAATCGTATTTTTATGTGAACACCGCACAAGAGTCCCAACTGATCTCAACTGTCCGGAGCCAGTGGGACTATGGCGTTCCCAAAATAGGATATATTGTGGGTTAAAGGGAGCCAGGACGGAAAGGAGACGGGGAATAGGATGATGTGAAAGAAGCATGATATTCAGATGTAGTCACCAAATACGGGAGTTAACTACCCCAGCTGATCCTCACCTTCAAGAAGACAATGCAGGACGCCCCCACACTCCGCACTTCACCGTGTCTAGTAAATCAACATGTTATGCTCCGACGTATCTTGCCATTAATAGTATAGTGAACTCTAAAAATAAGAATACATTATTTTATCCAGTTCCGTCCGATATCAATGCATTGGTACTCAATACAAATGTCAACATCCTATTGTATAACTGATAAAACTATCTTTAATTCAAATAAACTTTAACACATCAGACTAGAGCTTAGGACAGCTATATAAACGACTGCATCACCTTAAGTGAATTAATATATCTTGTCGATTGAATCCAAGCACTTCGCTTGTCGTATTGTTCACTTAAATATTCCTTTTGAAAATTGTATTTTACCGTTTGTTTGCATTTTGTAATATTATAAAATATAGGATAATTACATCCAAATATTATTTTATTCTCGAGTCAAAGTGAACAACAAAAGTTAAATCGGGTAAAAGATTTTCAAGCAATGTCTCAATTCTGAACGGTGGTCTTTCATCTGGTTGATAACGAGCGTATCTAATACTGTACGCCTTATCTTAGGAATATTTATTTTTGGAAATCGATTGATATGTTTGAAGTTAAATCAGTGAAGATGAAAGTGCTGGACCGAAAAATCAAATATTATTTAAAGATTGAAGAAGACAATATTAACCAATCCTAAATGAAACACGAAACCGAAAAAAAAAACCACAGAAAATTAAAAGGTATCAGTCGCATCCCATATTATTTAGGATTGGTTAATGTTTTCTTTTTCAGCGATCAAATATTACAATGAGGTTCATAAGCTTCAATAATTTATTAAAATAAAACGTAATATTATTTACAATATATTTTTTTAAGATTGACTTTATTATTTCGAATGACAGCCGATTCCTATTTATATTTATAAAAAATGCGTTTTTTACGAGGCCTCAAGGAAAATAATTTCTTCCAGGGCCAATGTAATTTTTGGTGATGTTGTGCGGAGGGTTATTTTAAGGAAAGGAAGAGAAATGTGAAAAATGGGTAGTGGGCCCAAAAGTTTGAGAACCTCTACTGTAAAGAAATTTATTCTGTAAAGCAACCTATGTTGTAAAGCAACTTATGGCGTCAAGTATCCTATGCTGTAAAGTGACTTATGCCGTAAACCAACCTATGCTGTAAAGTAACTCATAACATAAAGCAACAAATGCTGCAAAGCAACCTATGCCGTAAAGCAACCAATGCTGCAAAGCAACCTATGCCGTAAGGCAACCAATGCTGCAAAGCAACCTATGCCGTAAATAAATTTTTTGTTGTCTTAAATATAATGATCAACATTACTATACATGAAAAGTGTGGATTACGATATGATACGATACGATTGTATTACCCCAGGCAGGATAACTCCTGTCCCGGTGCGACCGGTATACCAGGGGGCACTTGCAACACGTGCCCTGAGGATGGGAAGGAGGTTGGATTTTAATCAATTGGTATACATGGCAACCTCAAGTCAACATTGGAATTTAGGATGGGCAGCAATAAAAGAAATGATTGAGTTCTTTTTTCTTCTTGTGTGATTCTCTTTCTTTCATATTTCTGTATCTATTCGTCTTATCTTATTTTTCCTTGGTTCTTCTTGTTTTTCTTGGTTTTTCTTTGTTCTTCTTGGCTCGTCTTGGCTCTTCTTACGCCTTCTTGAATCTTCTCGCCCCTTCTTGACTCTTTTTGGTTCATCTTACATTTTATTGTTTCTTATCGCCCCTTCTTGGCTCTTCTGGACTTTTCTGAATATTTTGTGGATTTTACTAACTAATTCTCATGCAGATGAGACAAACTGCAACACCACTCCTTTCCGGCACACACTCCCCGCCTCACCAACACACAGACATCGTTTCATACTTTTTACAGGTGTAAACGGCTTCTGACATAATCCGACTCAAATTCCCGATGGATCAGATCGCGCTGTCTCGGGTGTTACCGAACCCCGCTATCATTCACTTCCGAATCATACACTCTCCTGACATGCTCCCTTTCATCCATCTGAGTCGCATGCACAAAGCATTCCAGTATCTTCCACATACTCCTGTCTACACGCCCTTGGCAACCTTTGCAATATTTTATAAAATATAACTGTGCAATAATGCTTTATCTTCACCGATTTCTTATAAAAAGACAGCACTAAGACTATTCTTTCATATTAACATCATTCTCATATTATATTACGTTAAAATATGCTAAACAATGTTAATAAAGCTAATGGTCCTGATGGAATACCTGCCCTGGTATTGCAGAGGTGTGATGCAGAAATTGCCCCAGTTTTGAGAAAGCTCTTTAAAATGTCCCTGAAATACGGCTCTGTTCCTTCTGGATGAAAAAAAAGCGATCATTCATTCAATACCTAAGAAAGATGACCGCTCCAATCCGGACAACTACCTCCCCTTAGAGATCACGTCAGTTCTATCCAAGGTGATGGAAAGTGTGATCAACGCCAAACTGCTCATTCCGGCGGAACCGCTCGTGCGGTGATCTTGTCGCGTATGTGATGCATGTTTGGAAGCGGTGCTTGGAACGTTATGGTGAGATTAAAACGGTCTCACTGTACATTTCTAAGACCTTTGACCGGGTTTGGCACCGAGGACTTCCCAACAAACTGACTTCTTACGGACTTCCCGTTTCCTTGTGTACGTAGATTGCCGAATTTTTGAGGGAGAGGTCGATTCAGACGGTTGCTGATGGTTTCACCTCTTCCTGACATTCAATAAATGCTGGCGTCCCACAAGGATCGGTTCTGTCTCCGACATTGTTTTTATTGCACATCAATGACCCCTTGACATGTGCACCAATCCATTGTTACGCGGATGACATTAAAGTCCACGATAGTGTTTTGTTTGACAAGCCTCCAAAGGGCACACAAAATCCAATGGTTCGGAGGGTTTTGAAGCAGAGAATGGACGGTTACCTCAAGAGAGTCTCCTCTTGGGGTAAGAATAACCTCGTCGAATTTAATGTTTCAAAGACCCAATCATGTCTGATTACGTCTAAAAGAGATCGAAATGACAATCTAGTCTCCTTTGATGGAAGCAATCTTCCCAACAAGCCCTCCATTGATAAGCTTGGTGTAACCTTAAGTGACCAGCTCAGGTATGGGGGATCCATCGAAGCCAGAGTAAAGTTAGCCTCTTAGGAGCTGGGCGCATTGTACAGGGCCCGCAGATACTTTAATAGTACACAACTGATGACCCTGTACAAATCGCAAGTGCGCCCCACTGTAGAATTTGGCAGCCACCTTTGGTCGGGAGTCCCAAAATATCTGAAAAAAACCCTTGACTCTGTGCAGAAACGGGCGGTCCGATAGATAGATTTGTCTATCTTAACAAACGGACTGCAATTTTTGGAGCACAGATGAAAGGTGGGAATACTGTCCTTGTTCTACCGTTATTTTAATGGAAGATGCTCTGAGGAGCATCTACTAGCATCATTGATCCTTTTCGAAACAGTGCACAGTCGAAAAACACGCCAAACGCCCGCCCAACATTTGTACACGGTTGACATTTGTCAGATGAGAATGGGCTAATTCTAGGACTCGTTCTTGTGTTCAACAGCTCGGCTGTAGCTGCCGACCTCTGTGTCTCCTCCATCCTACAAAATGGGTTTCTTCAAGACCTAGGTTCACTCCTTCCTATCCTCTAAAAGACCATCCCCAAAGAAATTATTTCCCTAAGGGTCTCCTGTGTGGGGTACCGTAAAAAAAGCGCCGTTTTTGTGAAAAATCACCTCAGGGGCGCTGTACAAATACTACTTGCTCGGGTTTATCTTATAATGTATAGATAAAGAAGTATACTTACTTGGCAGGTCACTCCAGATTAAAACGTTTAATCACAAAGTTTTCGCTTGAGATGATATGATTTTGCACGCACAGGACACATATATTAGAAAACACTGCACGTAGTTTAGGCGCCCCGGTGGCTGCTGGCTGTGTTTTATAGTCGCTCCTGATTTATCTCGGAAATATTAGGAAGTTATTCATTTTCCCGGTGTAAAAATAGCATAAAATAACCGCAATAATTTTTAGGTTACATTTATAAAAATCATATAATTTTAGTGTGGCCGTTTCGGGCTTAAATCAAGTTTATAATAAAAAATCAAATAAAAACCCAAATATTTTAAGTTCAAATCTGTCACGTTGTTCTAAATTAACCCAAAAGAATCGGTCATCGGCCGAAGGCGTTCGCCACATGTGCTTGTTAAAAGACCTTTGCCTGTTAAAAGTGTCCCAGAGTGGATGATTTACAATGTTATTCTTTGAACTATGGTGATTGTAAACAATATACGACCGAGCTAGACAACCCAAACTCAAACTTAATGGTGAATGTGCTTTTTCGGAGCCTTTAATAGCTGCAAAGATATAATTGTATAACCTTGAACGTTGTACCACAAGCGCAATCCGCAAAATTAGATTTCATGGCTACCGAGAAAGGCGCAATAGGAAATAAAAACATTTGACGAGAAGATCTTCTGCTGTCACGGCGACCTGAGTTCTGACCTCTAGTTCACGAAGCAGATCCGGTGCATCATGTGGCCCACGGACGTGCCCGACAAGGTTGCGCGACCTGCTGTGGCCCGACCCCGACAAGGATACCACCGGCTGGGGCGAGAAATAGACGACACGCTGATGTACCCTTTCCAGATCCTGAAGCCGGCCGACGAGCGCCACTTTTAGCTTCTTCTTTTTTTAAACTAAACATGTATGAAAACTTAGACCAAGCCGTATTTAATTTTGATAATCTAACTGCATCTCTTTATATGGTCTATAAATAATGTGTAATGATAGTGTCCAAAAAAAAAAAATTAATATAGGAATAATGTAAGAATAGGAAGTAAGATTTGTACAGCGCCCTTGAGGTGATTTTTCACAAAAACGGCGCTATAAAAATCATCCGATTATTATTATTATTGCATGATATTGCAGTTACTGCTTAAATTCTATTTGTCATTTTTATTATATTTATTAGAGGGTTACTGGGAAAAGAAGAGTAGGTATTTATTTGAAAGATTATTTTATTTGAGATTTTTTGTAATAATTTTTTTCAGTTACAAATATTTATAATTACTTGGAATGTCGCGCAATATGAAAAGTTTCAAATTTTTCTTTTAATTAGTATATGTAGGTACTAACGGCTAGCTTCGCCATATTAATTAGGTATGCAACTGAACCATTCATGGATATGACTTTCCAAAGAGATGAGTTTTAAGTTTTGCTCTAAATTTTGACTAGTCTTTAATCAATGTTAGATCGTATGTCAGTTTATTCCAGGCTTTAGTGCCTGACACGCTGAAAGCTCACTCACCAAACATAGTGTCTGATGTGCGTTTTGGTTCCTTCAGCCTTTCAATGGCCGATAACGTCGCTGATCTAAGAGTTGACTGGCGTGAATTGGAATTTTCAGGGATACATAGTTTCGATAGGTAAGCTGGAGCCATCCCGTCAATTGATTTAAATACCATCCAGCAAAGCTTGAACTGGATTCTTTCAGGACATTTGAGCCAGTGAAGATGCCAATACTGAGAATTACGAAAATATCCATCCTTTAATACATTTTTAAAGAGACCGGTATATTATTACTCTAAGGGTTGCATACCGCTGCCTCAGATACTTAAAAGTTTCTTGTATATGCAAAGCAAAAGAAACAAAAACAAAAATATTAAGAAAAAAATGGTTTATCTATTTACGTAGGTCTCCGTTAAACAAACCCTTAGTTGAAGAGGTCCGTAAATTCTGGACTAATGAAACTTGACACTTGAGAGGCCCGGTATACAATATTATTATTCTTCGTTCGTGTGTTTCACTGTCCAAAGTTTAACGTTTGAAAACAGTATAATAACTGCAGATTGCGGTTAAACTGCGAGGAAACTATTTAAAAAGGATTAAATACCCAGGAGCGTTTAAACACTTATCCGTGTGTTGATTAAAATAAACATATATTTGGTTAAAGAAAATGGAAAATTTGAAATGATCTTATTTCAGTATCCTCTTTCGTTGTCGCAGGCTTCTATGGGGTGAACACTTCAAACAGCACACATTTCTAAAGGCATTCGTGAAAACGATTTTATATGATTTATTATTATGAGACATATATCGAAGCCATAGTTAAATGCACTAATGTTTGACTGTATTGAGATCTTAGTGTGACTTTTTTGTCTGGGACGGCCACTTGAGATTATCTCAGAAGCCTGAAACTAATTGAATTAGATCACATAAACAAAATGGATTATCTTTTAAAACATATACTTTAAATTATAGATAACTTTTTATCAAAAGAGGTAAAATTATACATTTTTTAACTGCCTGGGCACCTAATCTGTGATCTTCAAACTCAAGCATAGACCGTTACTATTATAAAACTGGATGGAGTCTATTAATTCATACTAGGTCTTAAAACCGAATACATGTGAAACAAATGCCGAAAGAAATCACAGTGCGCGCGGACTATATAGTAGAAGGAGGGAGAGAGGATAGGAAGTAGCGAGCAAGGGAAGGAGTAAGGGTGGACACTCATGAATATTCATACGTCACTCAGACACATCAAGTACGACCGGGAGCTGGTGGCAATTAGCAGGGGCCTGACGCGCGTCGCCCCGGGCTCGACTCACAATACCAGTTCTGCGCCCGAGACAAATGAAAGAATAACTGTCATGCGTTCTTTTATCATAGCGATGCAATGTTTCTTACTTTAACGAACGCTCAAATAAAAAAAAAAACTATAAAAGTGGGGAGGAGGAGGAGACAAGAAAATGAAGTTTCGGAAGTATCTAGAAATCTATAGATCTACCTGCTAACCTAATAATATTGTATAGTAAATACATTTTTATAAAATATAATATAATTAATAATACAGATATATTTTAAAAGCTAATTGTAAAAAGCGTACATTTTTTTAACAAAACTATTCAACTCAATAGGAAAATCGATTCTCGTGTTGGAATTGGGGAGTAGCACCACTGTAATAACGTAAGTATAGAAATAAGTTTATTAAAATTTTTAAAGGAAGACAAACATCCCTGGTTACGACTAACCTGACAATATTTGAAAATCTCCTACTACCATCACAGGAAGCGGAAGATGTTGCTTGTATCGTGATGGAGGACTTAGCCAGCCGAGGAATTGACGCCCGGGTGGGAAACAGACGCGATGCCAACTCAGTTACTGACCGGTCAGATAAATACAATTTGAAAAAAGTGTATAAGTAAATTATATTATAATATTTCGTTATACATTATAATACCTAACTACATCTAAAAAATAAATAAAGTAAAAACATAAATACAGTAGAAATAAACTTATTTGCCAGACAGTATGACTGACGGCCTCCATGGTCGAGGGATAAGGCTCTCGACTACGAATCCGAAAGTCGCGGGTTGAAATCCCGGCGTGCGCAAGTAAATTATATTTAATTAATTTGTGCTGTTTCACAATTAATTAATTTAAAAATAATGCATAGTATATTTGGGCACGCTGCAGAGTGGAAGATACTCTCAGTATCGCCCTGGTGAAAGACCACCATTCAGAATTAAAACGATGCTTGAAATGGCTTTAAGCCGTGTTTGGTGAACAGATCTGAATAGCCAGGTATGTTCCCCACCTTCCTCTTCCCTTCTCCTTCCCCTCCCCTTCAGCCTCATAACATACCGTAATTGGGGATATCATAGTATCACTGGTTCCAGACGGTTGGGAGCAGTTGGGACTCTTGGGGGGGTATTCATATAAAAAAATAAGTTCTTAAACCTTTTTATAACTAGAAGATTCTGCCCGAATTTATTTGTAATCGTTAGGTAGGTATATACTAGTTAATGGTCCCCTTTTTATCACTTCCCTCTATTATTATTCCTCAATCCTATGCCATAGTCGCTCGCAAAATCCTTTTATATACAATTCGCAACCGCAAAACCATCCCGATCATATAGGATTGGCAACCCACCTGAACGCACCAATAATATTAGGATATGACCTGCTCAAGGACGTTCCCAATCGAGGAATACTGCGAATTAATGGATTCCTTGTATTTGTTTATTAATACCTATTTGAATTCAGTCATGAAGATGATGACATTTAGTTATATAAACTGTATATTAAGAATTTTTAATTTCAAGAACCTTCCGTATTTTAATAAGAATAAAAAAGTAGTAGTAGTCATGCTAAAGTACGTTTTAAATAACCGAATACAACACCCTTTGGCTTCGAACTCTGAATGGTGAAATAAGTGTTCATTGTTTTATTTTTTATTAAAATCTAAAGCGAAACACGCCGTATGTAAGTTATGTATTTGTGTAAGTACTGTGTTGGACTCAACTGGGATGGAAATACCTAAACCTATACAATATAATATCATGTAGGAGCAAAGTAAATAAAAAAGTAGGGGACAAAACATTGGCAGCGTTTGGTAAAAGTCCTCAACCAAGGCGCAACATGTTGTAAATACGTCAGCAGAACATGGTCAACATTTCCCAAGTACAGGGGCTAGGGGGTGAAGTATAGCAAGGTGCAGTGAGGGGCAGGGGGTGGGAGGCAGGAGGTGGTGTCCGAACAGTAAAGAGGGTCACGCTGCAGTCACCACTAGTAGCGAGCCTTCATAGCACTTTTCCTGTATTTGCCTTCATGACGAAGCAAATAGCTGCAGGCGGGGCGGATGTCACCGCGACTCGAGCAAGTGCCAGTGTTAATAATAGCATGACTGGGACTTCAGGTCTATCCACCCCAATACCTACCCAAAATAACTTTCCCCTATAACGTACAAGTAAGTAGACTATATAGAAATTATTCGCGTTGAATTGTCGCGTACGCTGTCGATTATTATTAAATCTTTATACATAAAAATGAATGTTTGTCTGTAAAAATGAATGTTTGTCTGTCTATCCTCGATTTTCTCGAAAATTACTCGACAAAGTTTGTTCTTATTAGTGCCAGGAAAGTTTAGAGAGCAGTTTAAATGAAATCCAATATTAAAACTGTTGCTGCAACGTTTTAAAATTAATATGGAAAACATTGAACCCGCCATGTTGTATTGAGGTTATCCCATAGATATATAACTCTGGTTAGCCACAGATTACACATTCAAAAGAAGAAGATTTGCTTGGGTAGAATATTCTCAAAATGGAAAACACAAGTAGGTGCCTACTTAAGAACTTTTTTATTTGGATATAGTTTGAAAAAATCAATGTTTAATTTTAAATAAAATATTCAAATGAGTGCTTCGTCGTCTCATTGCGTAGATACAGTAATAGTCGCCACAAGGCATTACTTTCGCTATCATATCAGTTATGGCACCCAAACGATAAGAGAGAATTCACAACTTCATAACTTTATTAAAATACAAACAAAGAAATCCCGTGCAGGGCCGCGCATACATCACCTGGTTATTTATAAAAATCATTAATCTATGTACTGTCGGTAGAGGTAACTGATACATTATATTGGAGTTAAGTGTTTATTTCCATTTAAATGCAATTATTATGGTCAGAAACATTTTAAGTCAGTAGTAATGTATTTTAGTTTGGTCAAAATCAACATTGTTTTAATGGTGAACTCCATTTAATTTGTTTTTTTTTTTAAATTGAAGAAAATAAAATTTAATAATTTTGTTATTAAATTGTGCAAACACTTTTTAAACTGTATGAAAATACGATGGATCTTCATTATCCGTTAGTTCTATTCGCCTTAACTCGACCTCTGCTGATGCATTTAGTCAGGTAAATCACAAGATTTTCCACTTTATCACAAAGTTTCTCACAAATCGGACATTATGATTTATGTACTTCCATAGCCATGTTGAATTTGCCAAAGCCTTTGTTGATCAAAACTTGTTTTTTATAAGCAACACATGTTTTATTTTTGCAGACTCCTTCCAGACTGAGGCCAGGTAAAATCTCTCTCCATTCTGGTGCTTCTTTTGAAAAGTTACCTATCACTGGTTAAGCCATATTATTAAACTTAATGGGGGGAAATCCGCCACCCCTGAGGCGTAGAACTAAGTGCACAGTAGACTATTTTTGAATGTTATAGTCACTCAAAGTGCGCCCATCTTACAATTGATTGCCAGCAAATATCAGTCTTTGTTGATCAGGACGAATTTCTTCTTTAGCTTGAATTAATCCTTTGATGTTTTAAATGGTATCTGATGGCTAAACATCGAGCGTGAGTGTCTTTCCAGTGAGAATTCTCACAAAAATTTGCATGACTTATTCAAGATGAATATAATCAGGATTTTTTTTATAAAGAA
>JAHDVE020009380.1:0-32471 GCA_022606495.2 Halesus radiatus
TAACTTTAAACATTTTCGTTCAAATTAAACCTAACAAAGGGGTGCATGGTTGGATTACGTTAGGTTAACGTATGTTTGTGTATGTTACTTTAAATATTTTCGTTCAAATAAAACCTAACAAAGGGGTGCATGGTTGGATTACGTTAGGTTAACGTAAGTTTGTGTATGTAACTTTAAACGTTTTCGTTCAAATAAAACCTAACAAAGGGGTGCATGGTTGGATTACGTTAGGTTAACGTAAGTTTGTGTATGTAACTTTAAACGTTTTCGTTCAAATTAAACCTAACAAAGGGGTGCATGGTTGGATTACGTTAGGTTAACGTAAGTTTGTGTATGTAACTTTAAACGATCACGAGTATTGACATTCCATAACATTATGTTATATTTTATAGTTAATTCAGGTTAGGCTAGGTTAGGTTAGGTTGGGATGGGTTGGGCTGGGCTCGGCTTGGTTTGGTTTGGTTAGGTTAGATTCAGCTAGGTTAGGTAAGAATAGTTTAGGGAATGTTAGGTTAGGTTAAGGTAGGTTAACTGAACTGTGCGGGTAGCTAATTCAATAATAATTGGAATAATTTAATTTTAAAACAATGATGTGAGGTGGTGGCGTCAGTAATGTCGCATGTTAGAAAGAAGGCGGATTATCGAATTAGTCCTT
Source organism: Halesus radiatus (assembly GCA_022606495.2). NCBI lineage: Eukaryota > Metazoa > Arthropoda > Insecta > Trichoptera > Limnephilidae > Halesus > Halesus radiatus. The sequence continues at coordinate 656 of JAHDVE020009380.1, forward strand.
TGAACTAACTAACCATCACGCCGTTTCTCCCCGGGGATAGGCAAAGAGGACCGACCGCCAAACAATTCGATCTTGGCATACACCACTTGCTTCATTCACATTCAAACTACGTCACATACATTTTCTTCTGTTATTTCGATTTCTGACATTGCCAGACTCAAGTATTTGATTCACTTGATCGTCCCAAGTCTTCCTCAGACGTCTTCAGCTTTTTCATCTATTCACTTTCGCGTCAAATATTCTCTTTACACTCTTCGTTCTTAGTTCATTCGCTCTACATGCCCTCTACATACCAACGTGAATCATTACAACCGGGTTTCGAACTCGCGATCTTTGGATGCGGAGTCAAGGATCTCAACCGCTCGACCGTAGAGGTCATCAAAAAGACTGCAGAGACCGTAATGTTTTTAGAAGACCTTCAATATAAAATTGAAATAAAATTAGGGTATATTCGTGTTGCAGGGGCCTATCCGACATATTTAAAACAATGACTATTATGTAAAATAAGGGTTGAATTAATTGGCTGGTTCTTTGTTAAGGAGGGTTGAAATTTTGGTTCAAAATAACGGCAAGTAGGGTATTGTCCAAGTTTTACTCTCGAGCCTTAGAAAACTCCCTCTCCCCTTCTGTGTTTGAATTAATATCTGTCTAAATTAATGGGGCCCTAAAATAATAATTACACAGTAGGTCAAGGATGGGTGAAAAAAAAAATTAAACAGAACAAACGAGCACGATCAAGTAAAACTTTTTAATATCTTTGAAGCCGGGAGTTCCGGCCGAGACATCGCAAAAAAATCTGAACGTTTTCTGGTTTTGCCACTCCAGCTGAGTGTAATTTGATAAATACTGATTTTTTTGTACCGTCTTACGAGATAATGTGTTTATATGTTTACAAATTAAATTTATATATCATAAGTAGTTGCAATTTTTATGCCAAGATTGTTCTTCTACTCTGTATGTCATTACCTTATATTCTAAATTCATTACCTTATATTCTAAATTTATCAATAAACTATTTACCATAATTAACAAAACTACACTATGAAATTGATGTAATAAAGCACACAACCATTTAAATCTTGCTTTAAATTTTCAGGTGTCACATAAAGCATTAATTTGTGTTTACAAACGATAGGTGTTAAAGTACCCCGGTGCGGCGTGGAATCCGCAATGAATGTTATATTGAATCTTGTCTCTTCAAAACACTTTTTTCCTCACGCTCCGTGAATCACCTTGCCGTCCTAGTAGGTACTGCCTACGACCTGCGTGCTATCCTATAGGAAAGCTTTTTCTCGCTAAAAGAAGTCTCTATCCCAGTTGTTCTAAACATGTTCGAAAGCACGGAACAATCAATACGTATCAAATATTACAAGAAGACAAAAACCCTTAAAACTAACAACAATAAATGCATGAATTTGTTCCAGATAAAAATATTTATTTTGACAAATGAGATTGTCTCCTAATTTTCATAAAAATGTATTATCTTTAAGGAATTATTAACAGTGAAATTAGTTTTTTAGAAATCATATACCTGTGACGTCACGAGTCACAATACTTCGGTACAATTCACAATTTGAATGGCAGTAACAGATACTGCCTCGAAAATGATATCTATGGCCTCCCCAACATTTTGACAGCTTCTGCGGTACCATTTTGGTATTTTCCGAAAATTCTCTCCTTTCTGTCCTCAGCAGTGGGAGGGGTGGATTAATACGTCCGTCACTCCTAGACACGCTGGCCCCCAGATTCCTAACCACCCCTCATATATTTTTCACCTTCCCTTCCCAGAACTTCCTCTCCTTCCTTTCCTTAAAAAGACCCGCCACACAGCATCCCCCCATCTTTTACCTAATTGACGACTTTTGCAGATATCAAATACTTAAGGCGAGTCATGTCAGAAGATTACCTATGAGACGATATGTGAATGAGAATAAAACAAGGAGTTTATGCCGAGACAGAGTTGTGTGGCGTTCTATCATCTTTGCTCACCCCTGCGGGGAAACGGTGTGGTGGTTAGTTAGATAGTTAGGTCCAATATTTTGGGATAATCCTCATTTCATAATCGATTCTAACAATCAGAAAGGTCCCACGAAAATGATGCCAGACATTAAAATCTCACAATAAATTCTCTCGCTACATACAGCAAAAATGACAACTTTTCAAACGTCCAAAATTATTAAGGAGTGAAATCCTCTAGCACCACACCAACAAAAACAAAAAATATCATTAGATCATTCCATTTTCGCAATAAAAAACTCCAAACCATTTTTATTTTTTTTAAATTTGTTTATTAATAATGACTTTTAAACTTAAATGTCAGTGTATTTCGTTTTTTTTTCTAAAGTTTGCTTTCATAATTAAAATAATTTTCAAAGTTTCAATTTTCAAAGTCCGGTCGGTTTTGATCAGTTTTGAGGTTAGAATATCAAATGTCAAAATAGGATGATGAGCTTTACCGTACATAATTTCTTAATTTTCAAAGTTTCAATTTTCAAAGTCCGGGCGGTTTTGATCAGTTTTGAGGTTAGAATGTCAAATGTCAAAATAGGATGATGAGCTTTACCGTACATAATTTCTTATTCTATTCATAGTAAACCATAACTAAACATAAGAAATAAAATTATGTACCTTTTCAAAAACTTTAACTCAAAGAATAATAATAGTATTGACCATTAACATTATAATAATATCCGTATTGATAATTGGATTGATCATGAATACTCTAATTTCCTTCATGAATAATAGTTGTTTTTATTGAACTGCAATTTTAGAGCTTAAAGTCATCCAAATTACGTTAAAATCTCACCAAAACTAAAAAAAAATAAGTATTTAAATACAAAACAAAATCGAAAAATAAAATTTTCATACTAATCCAAAATTAGAACGCTCACGTAATATCAGATGTTCCAAATATAACGGTACCAGCATAACACGGTGTTTTTATGAGTTGATTTTTTATTCACTTTTAAATAACGATTTATAAATTCTACGTATATATATAATGAAAGTTATATATTCAGAATCAGCGTTTGGCTGCGTATATATTTTTAAAGTCATTGTATTTTTCACTGGAGTTTGTTATTACGTTAGAGTCTGTGAACCAATTGTTTCGCGGAACACTTCAGTTCCAAGAAACACCGTTTAAAAAGCACTGCTCTAACGTCTCGAGCAAAACACCCCATTTAACTGATTTATTTTTCTAAAGCTCTTTGTAAGTTTGGTCATTATTGTATTTTTTAGAATGATATCTACGACCTAAGAAGACACGCAATCTGTAGATTTTTTTTTTGTTTTATTTAATAATTAATTTGTACGTTCCTAATGGTCAGTCTTTTGTGTTAATCGTTTGTAATACTCTCATCCAGTAATATTTCAGGGACTAAAGGTGAAGAACAGGGGGTCTAAAGCGGCCATTGACCCCGCTAGACGTGTCTGGTTTGCGATAGGTCATAGTTCATCCTGCAGCACTCTGTTTCAACTTTCTCTATTTTTTGTACAAGTTATGGTTTTGTTAGCTTCAGGTATCTCCCCGCTAAAAATGCGAAAGTGCGGTAGAAGAATAGGTGAAATTCACTTGCAGAAACTTGGGTCAGTAACAGAAAATTTGGATTCTGGTTAATGATTAATTTCAGAATAATTGAAACTGTTCTTTCTGGTCCTTCAAACGGTTCGGGAAAATAGTGAGTGCCCTAGACTGTTTCCACTTTGTTTCACTCCCCACAGGATACCATGAGATTTCCCTAGGTAATGTTTGGGGATGCAGTGCGAAGTGTCTTTTTAGAAAACGAGGTAGTCTGGATTTAGAACAGGCTCATATTGTAGAAGGGAGGAATACAAAGCCCGCAAACCATTCTACAGACAAGCTTTTCAATACGAGAACGAGTCGTTAACATTATGTAAATCTCTATATCCCGAAGGGGGTGTTCACTAGAAAACAGCCCGACACTGAATTTGATTCTGTTGGTGGGGCAATAGACAGGCCAGGAATAGATTTGACTATCCTGACTGCACACTCTTTCAGTGACATAATTTTTCGCAGTTTTTCGTCTCATTGTGCACTCAATTCAAATGTCAATTGATATCTAACTAACTAACTAACTAACCATCACGTCGTTTTGCCGCAGCGGTATGGAGAGAGGACTGACTACAAACAACTCGGTCTTGGCACACACTTGTTGCTTCATTCACATTCATACATTGTCGCATACAATCTCTTCTCATATTCTTCTGACATAACCCGACTCGAGTATTTAATTCACTTGATCGTGTCATGTCTTCCTCGGACTTCCTATAATTTTTGATATACTGTTAAAACTTCAGCAGATAGATTCTAGTTCTATGAAAGTACGACAACAGATTATAGAATGTTACCATAGATGTCAGCTCCAGTATTCGACGTTACCGACACGAGGACAATTTACCTTGTATAAATCATTGCTTCTCATATTTTCTCTCCCTTACAAAACAGTCACCAATAACTATGTTTAAATCTGTGTCTGTCGGAGCGGGAATATTTAGGTAACATAAAACCAGTCGGTAGCTATTTATTTCTATCGATTTTGTCAATAATTTAAAACATCTTAAAAAGTCACTCGTTATCTTTGAAAAGAACCTTTCCTAAAATAAGCCTCCAAATAATAAAAGTTTGGAATTTAAAGGTTAAATATTTAAAACATGTTCATTATCTAATTTAGGTGATTCCCGAATAAAACTACTCCCGGAGGCAACCTGAGATCCATTTTATACTGATAATGGTGCAACAAACGGGCCAGGAACAGAGTTCACAAACCAGACCGATATTGATCTCCTATGTTTTTTGACCAGGTGAATCTTCAATTCAGTACGATTTTCATTAACACTGTTGGTGGAGTAACAGACGGGCAGGGAATGGAGTTTGCTGGCCAGACTGCTAATGATGTTTTTGTATTGCAGGTGATAACACCGTGCCGGTCGCTCGTGCTGTGCGCTGAGACCCGGAGGGACATGGAGGAGTGGCTTTCCGCCCTGAAGGGGGCCTCCCCCGGGGGGCAGCCTGACATGCTGACTGGGGACCACCACTGGTAATTATTTTTCCATCTTCAATTATATGTGTAGCAGTTCCACAGTGAGTCGTGACTCTGTACCATACTTAACCGAATAATACTTATTGTTCAGTTAAGTATAGAGCATGTATTATCATATTCTATTTCACAGAGAAACGACAATACTTCTAGTAATGCCAAGTGTATTTCTATCATGCTAGGTATAAAGGTCTATTCACATCTACCACCACTGCGCAATGCAGCGGAAATTCATTATGTAATACTTCACGCACGGCGTAATGTGAATACCCCCTTCTGTGCCGTGCCTGCCACTTTACGTGGCGGCACTGCGCAGTGCTGGTAGATGTGAATTATAACATTTCAGTTCATTTCATTGTTTCAATCTCCAGGACATTCCCGCCTGTCATAAAAAAAGAATCGAAATTATTAATACAAATATGCACATGCAATATTAATATTTTTGAGATATTTCACCTTTATACCACGTGAAGACTTCCCAGAGGCAGAAAATAATTCATTTCGTTTATTCATTTTCGGAAAATCGACATTTACCAAATACAATGAAATGACAGTACCAAAAATACCGATTATGGGTTTCCTCATTGTGACTTTAACTAATAAAACAATATACAAAATTAAGAATTTATTAAATTAAAAATAACCGAATTATATAAAACGAAAATCGCGCATGTAAAAAAAAATATTAACAATATTTAGATGAAAATAATAATGAGTCTAGTTTTTGGACTGTTAGTTCGTGGTGGAATTCCATTGTATTAGAATTGAAATTAAGACACTTTTGTACTTTCTTCCACTTATTTATTTTCACCAGGACCGGTTTCATCCCACTACGGACATTTTCAGACTGGTAGTTGACATTCTTGTGCTACGGTATTTATATAAACTTAGGCAGGGTTACACAACATTGTATCTATATCATGAATGTTTCTATTTTGTTAATTTATATAATTGAAAAGGTTGGTATTTTATTTTGGTAATATTGGGATATTCCCTTCTTGTGGCTTAGGGCTAATGGAGAAAGAATGTCAACTACCAGTCTGAAAATGTCCGTAGTGGGATGAAACCGGTCCTGGTGAAAATAAATAAGTGGAAGAAAGTACAAAAGTGTCTTAATTTCAATTCTAATGAAAATAATAAATATTAAAATATTAAGATGAAAAAATTCTAAAGTGGAATTGAAACAAAGTTATTTTATTTTTATAATTATGTATTTCCACAAAGTGTTTGCTATATGTAAAAAAATATTAATTTATACAGTTCTTAGTCGGTGTGTAATTGAGGATGTTCACATATATTAATACAATATAATCATGTTATAATGATAAGAGATGACATAAAAAATTATTTATTAAATTATTAAAACACTATTAAATTGTAAATTTATTAAATTCATAACAAAATTATAATAAACAACGACACAAAGATCACTCATGACTAGTCAGATAAAGAACTAAACTGAAATGTAATTTCTTTGACCTATACTCTTGTGTACGAGACTTGTAGAGCCCGTACAAGAATGAAGGGTTTATGTTGAAGTATTATTTATCGAGGAGAGCAGGTCCAGGTAGAGTAGAGTCTTTCGCCTGTTGGTGAGAGCAGGTCCGGGTAGAATAGCGTGTTGATGAGAGCAGGTCCGGGTAGAATACTGTGTTGGTGAGCAGTTCCAGGGTAGAATAGCGTCTTGATGAGAGCAGGTCCAGGGTAGAATAGCGTGTTGATGAGAGCAGGTCCGGTTGATTTTCACGGTGACGCAGCGTTTACAGTTGAGGTGTTACTTGGTCCGAGCCGTGAGCGGGCACTTCATTAAAATTTATATTTAATTTATATATATATATATATATATATAAATATTTATATTTACATTTAATAACATTCATTAAAAATTTCAATTATTCTCAAATTTGTAACAAGAGAAAAACTCAATATTTAGTAAGTCACCAATTACGTTATTATTTCCTTTCAAAATATTTAACTAGTAAACATTATTAAAATTATATAGATGATGACATTTTCGACAATTTTCGTCACAGAGAAAGGTCGTTACGGCCGGCCAAACCAATGAATCCGATTCCGAAGGCGGAGGACTCACTCCGAGTTCGGAAATCCGGATTCACTCGTTCCGAACTCACACTCAAGGACCGGCAAGGTTTTCTATTGGAGTCACGAAAAGCGTCCCTATTCAATAGTGTAATATGAACGATTTTTGCTTCCGGAACGGCGGACCCGGGCGGACCGAAAGGAATAAAAACCGAGTCCAAGGAATCGAGTCCTTATGGCTAAACTCGGAATTGGAACCGAGTTCGTAAAATAAGTGGAATGACCGACCTCTTTGGTCGGCATAGATTAACCACGACGAAAAATGTCACTTTTAGAACTAGTGACAAAAAAGGTCATTACCATCTAGTGAGGTGGGTACCTTTTTATAAAACGTAATTCTTCGTTGAAAGGCTTATTTATGCTATTTAAAAATAAAATAAAAATATTTTAAAATGCATTATAATATAATGCAATTGTTTTTTAATAGTTTTGGTTCAACATCTTGTGTCACTTGAAGATATTTTATCAATTCGTGTTTTCAAATAAACTTTTAATTATCTATTTAGGACCTTTAATTATGTCTCACCGGAATTCCGCAGTTAATCAATAAGTCTTTAAGCCTAAAGAAAATATATAAGAAATCTTCCTTAAAAATAAAGGATATTGCGCTCCTAGTTATTTTGTCCTCTGTTGAACTCTGCAGCTGCGTCAATGATCTTAGAAATTTCAACAACATCGCTTACGCATCCCATCCAAGCGTCGCGGGTTCAATCTTATGCTAGTTCAGTCCTCCGTCATTGCACAATCAATATATTGCGGTTAATATGATGGTAGTTAAAGGAATTCAAAAATCATCGTGTTATTTTATCCTAGGAATGTTTTTCTTTCTTTTTTTAAACCTAGGAAAAAATGGATTAAATAGTAAAAATAATTTTATTTTACATATTTGCGGTATGCAAATATTATCATCCATATTTGTGTCGAGATAATCTTGTGGTGATAAAGTTTTTTGAGACAAAGTAGACTCGCCGAATGCCACAGTCATGTTGGAGCACTTTATTCCATCCTTAACGCAAAATTTAATATATATTCTATGTTCCATTTTTTTTCAAAAATAAAAAATCGAAGAACACACAAAAACGTGACTAACCTTTCCAGTTGTCAAAAACGAATCACTTATCCAAAATGGCTGATAATGCTAACATATGGTAAACATATGTGTACCATCATAACAACAACAAAAAATCGATAATCAAATGTACACAGCCCGCGAATATTCAAAATTCACTTTTTCTTTTGAACACACCTCGTGTGTTTCAAGCCTGTACATTTATATATGTTATATTCCTGTTTATACATATATTTTTTTTGTTCTTATATCTTCATATACTCGTACATATTTGTCTTGAAAACTCTGTAAAACCTAATATTATGTACTAACAATTAACAGTCCCATAATGAGTTGAATTGAGAACTTATGGCAGTGCAACATCGTTCTATGACTTTTTTCAAATAAAAAAAGTTTAATTAGGTCATTTCAAGAGTTGAACAAAATGAAAGTATTTTTTTTAACAAATTTTGGTAGTGAATTCGGGAAGTTGGTGAACATAACCCATGTCTCGTACACACTCCGCCGTCCGTAACATAAGCAAAGTTTTCAGAAGGCTCTCATGGAGCTTGAAGCACTTCAAGACGTTCTCGCACTTTGCCTGTTGGTGCGGATTTACAGCTGGAACTAATGTGTACGTAACTCTACCGTTTTCATTGTGAGACTGTAGGAAATGGGTGAAGAAGAAATAATAGTAGAGTCGTCTCAAAATCTTTCTTCAAACATTAAACACTACTGTTTACTATGATTTTTAGAATTTTTCATCTTATGTTATTCTTTGTTCCAAACATTTAATTTTAATTTTAGCATGTGGCTGTACTCTAAAAGTCGATCAGCACTTAGCTCAGTGCAGAAAATGCATCCATAAATAGAAACTTTGTGTACGTTCCTAAAGATTTCAAATGTCAAACCCTGTAAATAACGTCACCTCAATCATTTTTTCCTTTTTTTCTCAAAAAAATTGAATAATAACCTCCGTCACTAACCTACTGTAAAGGCAAGAGATTGAAGCTACGTTTGTGTATTTATTATAGAAATATATTCAGTGCCTATAAATAAGTGTTTGATCTACCGAGTTCAGTAAACAATCTGCCTCAACCATTCTCTTTCATAAATTCCAAGATTTACAACATTGGGCCAGATCGGGGACTCTTGGCGCAGATGCCTGCCTACTTTAATGTTTTATTCTCGTTTTGTAAATACACCCACTGAAGTTATATAGTACGAGCGTGGCCGTGAAACGCGGAACACGTTAATTCGTTCATGACGACCTCCGTGGCTATTCCGTGTATAATTTGCACAAATGTCATCTTTGAGGATGCTGGGTGGAGGATCTGTTTTAGGAAAGGAAGGAGTGAACATGCGCCTTGAAGAGACCCATGTTGTAAGAGAAAGGAAACACAGAGGCCGGCAAATCGTTCCACAGCCGGGCTCGTTCTTGAGTTCAACAACTCAATGACGAGCCATGCGACCAATGTCAACCGTATATCAATATTAGAACAGCGTTTGGCGTATTTTCCGACTATTCACCGGTGTCGAAGGGATCAATGACGCCAGTTCCTCAGTGCACCTTCCATTGAAATATCACTAGAACGAGGACAGCATTTCCATCTGACTCTAAAGATTGCAATCCGTTTGTTAAGATAGGGAAATCTATCAAACGGACCGCCCGTTTCTGCACAGTCAAGGGTTTTTCAGGTATTTTGTCGCTCCAGACCAGCGGTAGCCGCCAAATTCAACAGTAGAGCCCACTTGCGATTTGTACAGAGTTAGCAGTTGTGTACTATTAAAGAATCTGCCGACCCTGTGCAGTAAACCCAGTTTCTCAGAGGCTAACTTGACTCTGGCTTTTATGAACTCCCCATACCTGAGCTGATCACTTGAAGTTAGTCCTAAGTTAAGTTTATGAATGGAAGGAATATTGGGAAAATTGATTCGTTTAAGGAGACTAGATAGCATATTTGCGACGTCCTTCCGAATCTAAACACTGTTTGAAATAGCTGTAGTCATGTCTAGTGACCCCAGATCTGAAGAGTCAGATAATTCCGACCCTTCTTCTTATGCAGTTCCTTTTTTTTAAATAATGGGTCACAACATCTTAAAATATCCATTTGCCAGCAGAAGGATTTGAACAAAAGATCTCTTTGTCTAGACTAAGAAGCATGCTGCTCTGCTACAGAGATCGTCAATCATATAATTAAGGACATAACATTTTTTTCAAGGTGTCAATTAAATTCTTATGGTGTTTTTTTTTTCTTTTTCATCTTTACACTCCATTCCCTACTGTTCTTTTACCTATATAACTTCTTAGAAAAGTGTTCCGGATCATTATAATGTTTCCTTTGTTTTCACTTTATTGTTATCATTACTACGAGTTCTCATTTTATTATTGGAATTCGGATCTTTACCGTTTTAATGATGACATAAATAAATTCTGAGTCATTTAGCAAGCTTCGGGCTCAATTCTCGGATGTTTTATCTACCATTTAAGTGAGATTTTTATAAAATAATGAAGTTTATAAGGTTTTCATTTTTCAGTATTGTTCGTTATGTCGCGTCGTAGATATTACCAGTATGTATTGTTTGTTTTTCAAGCGTATTGCTGAAGTTCAACTGGTTTCAAATCCAAATTATTTCATGCATATTTTATTTGTTTCGACAGTAAAAACTGCAGGCATTTCACGACATCAAAGTTCGACGTTCGAGAGTTTTTTGCAGCTTTGTACATGCAGATTTTTATGCTTTACGTTTAAGATTGGTTTTATAATTTGAGAGGCGGGGTATGAGTACCGCCTCCCCGGGAATCATTAATTGGATAACCAACACCTCTGCCATAGATCACCCCAAGTGGTTTTCTATGGTAAGTGACTTAGCAGGGGTGCTCGGGTACATGGAGTGAGGTTTGTCCGGGTCTTGACGGTAAATGCATCTACCTATCAACTGCATGGCGGGCCAGATTGGGAAGAGTCCGATAGAGCGTGAAAATCTATGCGAACCCTTAGAAAACTTGCCATAAAATCAATACACATGAACTTATAGTTAATATTAATATTACGTATAGTCATTTATTCAGTTGGCCGCAATAATCATCGAGATGATAACGTAATTTTCAAATATTCATTTTACAATTTTTTCCTGAACTTAAAAAAACTACACACAACAAAGGGCGCCCAAACTCCTGTGAAAAGAGGGCTTTGAAGCAGAGATTGGACGGTTACCTCGAAAGGGTTCCCTCTTGGGGTAAGAATAACCTCGCCGGATTTAATGTTTCAAAGACCCAATCATGTCTGAATACTTCTAAAAGGGGTTGAAATTACAATTTAGACACCTTCGATGGAATCAATCTTTCTTATAAACTTTTCATTGAAATGCTCGGTGTAATCCCATGTGACTAGCTCAGGTATGGGGCCATGCTCCATTGAAGCCAGAGTAAAGTTAGCCTCTCAGAGCTAGCCTGGGCGTACTGTACAGAGCCCAGACGCTTTAATAGTACACAACTGCTGACCATATACAGATCGCAACTGAGCCGTACTGATTTGGCAGCCACCTCTGGTCGAGAGCCCCAAAATATCTGAAAAAATCCTTCGGGGCGTCAGGTGGGAATGCTGTCCTTATTCTACAGGTATTGGTAGATGCTCTGAGGGAATAGCGTCATTGATCCCTTCATCACCGGTGCACACTCGGGAAACACGCCAAACGCACGCCCAACATTTGTACACGGTTGACATTTGTGATATGAGAACGGGTCGCTTCTGCGACAAGTACTTATTTTCAATAGCTCGGCTGTGGAATGATCTGCCGGCATCTGTGTTTCCTCCCTTCTACAATATGGCTCCCTTCAAGATTCAGATTCACTCCTTCTTATCCTCCATAGACCCTCCACACAGCATTCTCAAAGATGATTTTGTAAATTATTTCCCTGAGGTCTTCTGTGCGGAGTAATTTTTTTTTTAATGATTATATTTGGTGATGAGCAATGCACGCCACTGCTAAAGCGAGTGTTTTATTTATCGTCGCCTGGGGTTTTCTATTTCTTAATCAATATAGACAACGCCATACTCCAGATAAAATATACAATTTACGGCTAGAAATAACACAAAAAATATATCCCGACAACTCAACACCATATTATTTTTCTTTTCCCAAAATTTCATTAGATATTTTCTCTCAATTCTTTCGTCCACCCTTTTCCGTCTTCCGCTCTATCTCTCTTATCTTTTATTTTTCTCGAGTCGACCTAACTAAAGTACTAAATCATCTTTTATTTCAATTTTCCTCTCCGGAATATATTCTCTCAATTCATCACAGTTTCACTCGGCGAAACTTTCGCTTTTCGCTTCCACAGTCGATGAGCGCCGAAAATAAATTGCAAATCGGCAGTGTAATGATCGCGATTTTTCAAAAAGTTAATACGTCAAATCTACTGAAGAACTAAACAGGTAGAAATCTTTTATGGGCGTGTTCGTGTGCCTATGTAATTATATATTATAAATGTTATATATAAATTTAACTCATAATTCCACGATTATGAACTACTAGCTGATGTGTACCCGGCCTAGCTCGGTATTTGGAATAAAGTTATAAAGTTGTGAATTCTTGCTTGTCATTAGGGTGCCATAATTGATTTGACAGGGAAAGTAACTATCTCCAAATAAAGAAATATTCATTTGAATATTTTATTTCATTCCAAACGTTTATTTTTTCAAAATATATATCTAAATCATAAAGTTCTTAAGTAGGTACCTACTCGAGTTTTCCATTTTGAAAATATTCTACACAAAAAAACCTTATTTTGAATATGCAATCTGTGGCTAACCAGAGTGTTATATCTATGAGCTAACCTGAATAAAACATGGCAGGTTCAACGTTTTCCATACGAATTTTAAAACGTTACAGCAACCGTTTTGCTTATTAGATTTCATTCATTCGTTCATTCTAGTCGTTCGTTTATGTACCATATGTGTAGATTATTATATATGTAAAAGTGGTTATAGTTTTGTCCGCGGGTAGTATATTTTAATGAGATATTAAGGGTTTATTAGTTTGTTGAAGGTCTGATTAATTAAAACGTTGTAATTTAACATTGCACTCATTTTGACCTTCCCTGTTCGTTGAATTCCGTTTAAATTCATATAACATTTTCATTATTATCATTTCGAAAAATATAACAAACAACCACCCACTTGCCTAGGGCCATGAACTGAGCTATGCAAAAGATTCCACGAAAAAGTATTTTAAAACATCCAGTTTTAGGATCATTTCGTACAAATATTTGACAATTCCTGAATTTCATCATTGACATTCCTTTTAGCATTCCGTGTAGTGACATTTTTCGTCGCAAAAAACCTTATATCAGGCTAAAACTGAGAATTTAGGCAAAATACGGATTCATAATCGATTCACGATAAAAAATCTATTGGAAAATACAAAAATTCCAGGTAAAATTATTATTATGATATTACTACTAATTAACAAACATCACGCCGTTTCCTCGCAGGGGTGGGCAGAGAGAGAGACCGTCACACTACGTCTTACAGCCCCGCATTAATCTCTCCAGAATTTAGATTTAGGCAAGAGGTCTGTCTAGCATCGGCTCTGAATCCCGACTGGCCGCTGCTGAAAGGCAGATATGATCATTTGAAAGATAGGAAGAGCGCGCCAATATGCGTTTTAAATAAATGGATGTATGTGACAATTCTAAAAGTATTAATAAAACACGACATATTTAAGATAGATAAAAAATCTCAAGATGAATGTCTTAAGTAGCGTTTAAAGAAACACTGTGATTTTTTTTTTAAACCTATAAAATGTTAATAACAGAACAAACCTGATTTTTTTTAATTTTCAGAGCATACTTTGCGATTTTTTTCTAACGAGAGAATTTCATATAATTACATGTTTAGCCCGTTGACTGATTAGATATTCTCTTAAAAATAAAAAATAAATTATTTTTAATTCCATAAACCTTAAGTTTTTAAGGGATATTTGTAATATATCCATAAGAATTCTGTTTTGCCCAGCCTTAACACATACTGCTTGCTTCATAGATATTTTTCTATTATTACGACTCTTGACATGATCTAACTCGAGTATTTGATTCATTTGATCCAGCCATGTCTACCAAGGGCTTCCCCGACTTTTTCTCCAATTTGGCGTCATATATTCTCCTGATCTCCTTTCTCCGTCCATCTTCTCTACTCATCCAAACCATCACTAAAACTTATCACTAAGGTAATAAAGTGAGCTTCCCAATGGATTGCAAATAAAATCGAAAAATTCATATTAAACACACTTATTACGATTCTTAACAAGGGTTCCCAAAATTTTTGAGGTTGGAAGCTACTTTTTACTCTAGTTTTCATTTAAATCGACTTGTAACTAGAATCTTAAAAGAATTTTTGCGTTTTTTTTTTAAGTTCTTCAAAACATTGACCATTATACCGCTTTCGTTAAGAGAGAAGCACAAATTAGTAAAACCAATTTGTCCTACGACCAGGATATAAAGGGTGTTTTTTTAGAAGTATACAAATTCAAAATGAAAAAAAACTCATTAAAAAAATGATATTGGCTTTATTTTTTAAGTGTAATTTGTATACCTCTAAAAAAAATTGTATACCTCTAAAATAAACACCCTATATATTTTTTTATCTCTAGTTGTAAATTTAAGACTTATTTTCTAAAGAGCCAGCTCTCAAAAATGGTCTTAACCATCACGTTGTAGATACGAGTAGTTACAATGATCCTCAAAGTGTATCTTTTAAATTTTATGAAATACGTACCAAAATGTATGAGAATAGATGCAATTTTAAAAAACGGTGAAATTCCAGTACGTATTTCATATACAATTTTAAAGATTACAATTTGAGAACTTTTGTCTTTTGATACCTTAAACAACCTAACCTAACTACCCGTATAGAATTTACAGATAAATCATTCGTTGTATTTCTTGCGTTAGCAGACTAGAAGACGTGTATTTTTGGGTGCTGACCGTTAATTCACAATCGTAATTATTGGGATCGACCAATATTTGCTCCGCGATAAACTGGTCGACTGGTCGATTGCGATCGACCGGTTGGGAACCCTCGCGGCTTTGTCTTCTCCAACTATTTCAGCCGTTTCTCGTCATATATTTCTCCTGGCACCCCTTTCTCCGTTCATCTATTCTACTCCTCCAAAAATCACTAAAACTTGTTATTAATGTATACATTAGAAATAAGCTGTCCAATAAATGTTTCGCGAAACAATCGACAAATTTAGTTAAAAAGGAGCTTTTTTCTTTTAGCAATCGTGGTTTATTTGCTCTAACATGCTTCTCTCTCTCTCTCTTATCTTCTTTTTTCTTTAAAAATAATAAATAACAATGAAGTATAATGGCTACAATGGCTACATCATCCCTACAATACCGACTAATTCATTTTTCTGATTGATTATTACTTCATTGCTATTTTAATTTCATACGCTATTTCAAATCTATTATTCAAAACACGTATTTTTCAATGTAAATATGTGTGTTAGTTATAGGTCTCTAGTTTAAAGCGATAGTTGTGAGAAGTAGGTAATAGTTGCAGTTGCATAAATTCGTATTAGTGTTAAGTCACTAATTACAAGTCTTAGTTGTATGTCGCTAGCTATTATAAGTCATAGATCTAAGTCACCGGTTATAAGTCGCGGTAGTTAGTTGCCAGCTATAAATTAGTCTTAATTGTATGTCGCTAGCTATTATAAGTCTTAGATGTAAGTCACCAGTTATAAGTCTCTGTAGTTCATTGCCAGCTAATAAATTAGTCTTAGTTGCATGTCGCTAGCTATTATAAGTCATAGATGTAAGTTACCAGATATAAGACTCGGTAGTTAGTTGCCAGCTATAAATAAGTCATATATGATGTCACCATTTATAAGTCATAGATGTAACTCACCATTTATAAGTCTCAGTAGTTCATTGCCAGGTATAAATAAGTGTTAGTTACATGTCGCTAGCTATTTATTATAAGTCATAGATGTAAGTCACCAATTATAAGCCTCGGTAGTTAGTTGCCAGCTATAAATACATCTTGTTGTATGTCGCTAGCTAAAATAAGTCATAGATGTAAGCTACTAGTAATAAATCTTAGAATGTAACGGTTTAACAACCCACCCCGTTTCTTGCCTGTGATATTGGACATTACAAAGGACAACTATCATCATCTTTATTCGAAAAGAAGAAGAAGACTATCTCTTTAGACCAACTAGAGTCTTCGTTTGGTAGCACCATTTATCGTATCGTACCGTTCTCATTTTATAAGGCTCTTTCTGAATTTCCTTTGGGAATTGGTTGCTGTTTTTCGTGAAACAGGTATATGCTGTGCTGCTGCCGAACAAAGACTATAGTTGGCCTCAAAAGGTCTACACAGTTCGCCGATAGTCTTCTTCAAAATAATGATTCTCTTGCTGGTCCTGTGTAACGTCCAATGCCATGGACAAGAGGGGTGGGTTGTTCAACCCATTACAATCTGTCATTTATTAATTATATGTCTAAGTTATAGGTTAAATAAATTAATTGTTAAGCGCTCTTGAGGTGATTTTCCCACGAAAACGGCATTATAGAAGTAATCCAATCATTATTATCACCCTTCGACTTGCTTTATATTGACTTTTCCTCGTTCATATTGCCTACTTGTATATGACACTGAACAGATAATTCCCAGAAGTGTGATCCATTCCGATTTGAAACAAAGTTGATGTCGCCGATTTACATAAGACCTTTCGACTCATAGGCCCCGGACATGCCAATGAAATTGATTATTCACTCAAGAAATCCTTACGGTATTTGAAAATTTTTGATCAATTTCATCAGAAGAAACGAAAAAATTGACTTACTTCCAGCACACGGACATGCCCCCAGTGCACTTCTTTCGATTTATCTCTTCATTGGTGTATAATATGTAAGTATAACATTCAAGCATCTTCTCTTTTCGCAATACAATTTTATGGAAATTCTTTTTCACGGATGCGCGAACAATTTAATCAGGAGACGAAATCACTTATTCGGGTATGAGTTATACGTTGTATAATCTTACATAATACTTTATTTAATATTTTTTAAAAATACTGAACGCCGTCTTTGATATAACTACCATTTTGTGAATCTAACGTTTGCGCCGATTTGTTTTTGGTTTGTTTTCAACCGAGTAATTAATTAATAGCCGTATTTATTACTTTATTTATAGTACAATTATTTTAAAACTCTTTTGTACTGTGGGTATAATAGAATAACAGTCAGTTTTTTTCCTCTCTCTCTCTGGAACAAATAAAAATTACGGTTTTCGTTTTCCAATTGCTGGCAATACTGGCTTTGGCGCAATTTTTTTCGTAGGATTCTGGCTACTCGTTCAGGCAGTAGCCATGTTTATTATTTAAACATGTTACGTTTGCATTTAAACTCGATTTCTGCACCAAACAAAATGATTTTGTTTATTGTTTTCTTTTCTGAATGAACTTTGTGAATGTAGACATATTCAAACAATAGAACACATCGTAGAAGAATGCCCCCTTCATCAGTTTCCCTATGGTACATGTACTGAACCAAGTGACTCCTGATGCCGTCGACTGATTGAATAACCTCAGCATCCCACTATGACCTCCACCAACTCTCCACCACACCAAGAAGTAGAAGAATGGGTTTTAATTAATTTAGTAGTAAAATACTTATAAAATTAAAGAATCTTTGTAACTCAATATATTAATATTGCCATCAGAAATCATACTCCAGCAGCAAAATGCGAACATCGGTATATTAGTTTAGTTATTTGTAAAAGAATGTTGTTAATTTTTTTACTTCAATTTTTAACTGATCGTTATGCTGTATCGTCCCAAAGGTGAGATGAAAATGCGTCATTCATATTCAAACATATTTTTTTTGTTTTTAAATTAATTTCTTTATAATTTTGACATTTTAAGGTAAGGTATAAATATAAAAAATACATGTATATTACTTTTTTTTTGATAGGCCTCCTCACTATTAGATTATGTGTTGAGGCGAACTAGGTTTTGAATAAGGGGGTTTCAGCGACTTCTATATGTCAACTTCAAGGTATGGATAGGGTACTCCAGTAACTTCTATGACGTTATTTTAAGAATACTGATCAGTTCTTCTTCTGTTTATTCCTTGAGCCAAGTTTTACTGGACTGAATGCAAATATTGATTGAATTACTTTGTTTGATACTAACTGGGAGTTTGTTGTATAATTTTACTTCTTTGTCCAAAAGTAGTATTACACTTAGGTACATTTCGCATGTCTAGTTGCTTTTCTGGTATTGTGATTATGAGGAGTGATAGCCATTTTGTCCTTTTTCAGATGATGAACCAGAATATTTTTTTAGTCCTTATAGGTACCTTTAAAATGGTCTTTATGATGCATTTCTGAGTTGTATTAATGGTTTTATGTAATTTATGCAGCTGAACCCCTTCTCATAATTCCATATTATAAATAATGATGGCATGAAGCATAATAGTCTCTATTTAGATCCTTGGTTTACAAGATATTTCGTTATTTTTTTGAAGAAGTATCTGAGTTTTATTAGTTTTTTAAATTCCTTTAATGTGCAAATCCCAGCGGAGATTATCATCATTTGCCATCCCGACTCTCTAAACCATTCACACATTGCATTATTGTAAAAAAGTTATATTTTTCGAATCTAATCAAGATTTAATTGTTTTATTTATTTAAAACTAGCTAATGTGTACCCGGCCTTGACCGGGTTTATATAAAGTTATGATGTTGTGAATTCTTGCTTGTCATTAGGGTGCCATAATTGATTTGACAGCGAAAGTAACTTTCTCTAAATAAAGAAACTATTTGAAAATTTTATTTCATTCCAAACGTTTATTTTTTCAAAACAAATATAAATATTAGAGTTCTTATGTAGGTACCTACTTTTTTACATTTTGAAAATACTCTACCCAAAAAAACCTTCTACTTTTGAACATGCAATCTGTGGCTAACCAGAGTGCTTTATCAATGTTTTTTGTTCACAGTTTGGTTCAATGTTTTTCATACTAATTTTAAAACGTTATAGCAACAGTTTTACATATTAGATTTCATTCAAAATACTTTCTAAACGTTCCCGGCACTAATAAAAACAAACTGTGCTATTTTTAGCGAAACCGGTCCAGTGATTTTCGAGAACATCGAAGACAAAGAAACAAACAAACTTACATTGATTTTTATATATATATATATAGATAATTTATTGTCTTTAACACGTTTTTAAATATTTTCGTATTGTAGTCATTTCTTATTTTATGTATTCAAATATCATTTAGGTAACGTAAAATGTTCGTACAAAACTTGATTGCAAAAAAGCATTTCTTATTTTTGAAGCCAGTTTCCTTTGTTTTCAAAATAACAACAAGGTAGAGCGATATTAGCGATAGAAACTTCTCTGAAATATCAAATGAATCTAGTAATATGCTCCGCTTGCGTCACTTTCCCGATTCGAGGAAAGTTTTTCACCTAGTTTTCCTTTTCCCAAACTCTCACCTCGGAGGTATGCTAGGGTGGACTATGTTATATAGCCCGGGGACCTCGAGCCGGACCGGCCCTAGGATTGGATTGGGCCAAAACCAGGCTCTTTCGATTTCTGATAAATTATTTATGTAATTGATTAGCAAAGTTATTTTTCCCCGGATCGTTCAACTGTCTAATATCATAACTTTATTACGTTTTAAAAATTATGCAGGCATTAAAATTCGTTACTTTACACTGAACACGTCCAAATAAAAATCCTTTCGGCCAGTTGCGTTTTTCTCTAAAGTGCTTTTGTGCAGTGAACTCCCATAAAAATATAAGAGAGTAAAACAACCTTATATTATAGTTTTACGGCGCTTTAAACAGCGCTCTATTCGAATTTCGTGCAAAAAATTAATACCGAAATGAATCCTATACGTGCGTTATGAATTCAGAACCTATAGAACTTTCTGTTCGAAGAAATAGTTTATACAAAACTCATACTCGTTGCGATTCAGTGGCAAACCGTGGAATTGCGCAAACCTTGGGAATTTGTTAGCTCTCCCTGTGCTCAGCGACTATGGGATTTTTTAAGACAATTTTTTTACGGAATAGTATTTTGCGAGAATCAATAGATTTTTTCTGTGATTATTGTGTTAAAATTGTTTTTAAAGTTAGTTAATTACTGAAGATAATACTTTTTATGTTAAAGGCTTTCTTTTTAATGCGTAAAACATTTTTTTATAATATACTCAATTTCAATCGTCCAAAAAAACCCTCCCGATTTAGTTTGTGAACCCCCTGTTTAACAGTCAGCTAAGAAGGCCAGGCCCTAAAAACACCACGCCTAGCCTACCTCACACCCCCTCCCGGCACCCGAGTAAACAGCCCATCCCTAATCAATCTGAGGATATCCGTTAATAATTGATGTTGCCAACATAAGAATCGTCGAATCACTCTGGGATTCAATAGTTCTAGTTTGTATCAACTTTCAGCTTTATTCGGAAATACAAAAGTTCTATGCTTCTTTTATTCGCCAAAGAACATTGCTGTATGCGCTACGCCTTTTGTACGCAATACCAATACTGCTTTTCCCGAGAATCCATAGAGAAAAATTTCATAACAGTTTTTGTAAGGAAACAATATAACAAAATAATCTTGAATGGAAACTGTTTCCTACGAAGGCATTGTTGTGATATACAATATATTCTATTAGTAGTAATTTTTGTTCCGTACTAGCTGACGTGTACCCGGCGTTCCTCGGTGCTATGGATGGTTTTGTTTGGAGTAAAGTTTGGCGAACCGAGTGTCAGTGTAGTCCTCATTTTTACCGGCACTGGTAAAACAGCGCTACTGCACTCGGGAGGGGAAAACGGCGAACCAAGCGTTAATCTAGTTCTTATTTTTAAAGGCATTTTGGTGAAACACGCATACGTTCAAATTTATAGATATTTGAGATTTTTATGATTTACATATTGGTGTACTTAATATTTCAGTGACTGTCAAAATTTCAAAAAATAAAAATACTATTTAACACTGTTGTTGAAACGAGAGACAGGCCGGGAATGGTGTATGCTAATTTGGCTGCGATATCCTTTGGCACCGTGGTGAATTTTCTTGTATTAAACTGAATAGTGTGTATTTAATCATCCCCACATTTTTTTATTTTTTGTCCTAGTCGGGTCTTCCTCGGGCGTCCCCCCTTATTCTACCATACAATTGCGCCTCATCTCCAAATATTTCAGTGTTTCTTTCTTGTTTAGTTAACTTTCTTCAACCAGCAATATTATTAAAAAAAAAAATTTATGATTGAGATAGTTTAAATTACATTTTATTTATATAAACTATATGTTCATAGTTAGGTACATTTCATTACTTACAATATAGTATTTTTACACTAAGCATAAAAATTATTTTTAAATACATTCATTCTTCAGACTTTCAGATATCTCATCATACATTTTCAGTCCTTGTAACAAGGGGAAGAGGATGGGTCCCCACGTTATGGCTCTAGTGATAAAGAACCACCCACGTGAGCGTCAGTGTAACAAGGGGGGAAGGACACGTTGGATGCTGGTGTAAAGAAGGCAGTTTAACTCACCTCGAGGCCAGAAGCAGGGCTGATCTCAGGTTCCACCAGGTTAGCTCAGCTGGTAAGGCATCTCATCTTCTATCTCAAAGTCGAAGGCCGGCCGCAGCCTTATATCGGGGATAGGTAACTAACTACTCGAATGAGAGATGCGTGCTTCCTAGTCAGGGTTTATTTACAGGAGAACATTTACAGGTAATCACATTCGGGGTTTCGAATCTAGGGGCTGATTCTAATCTAATCTGATTCTTGATAATCGCCCTCTGAGGAATCTCCAACCGGACAGTTATTCAAGGGCACAGTTATTAATAGCACATGAAAGGGGGTGAATCAAATCTGCTTACATGGCGGTCGGCGACAGCAGTCACGATTCCGTTGGTGTAAAGTGTGCAGACTAGGGACTCTGGATTTCACACGTACAATGGCAGACAGGACGCAGCGAGTTATTGCACTGGTCACTGGCTTTGATATTTAGGTACAATGCAGAGATAGTAAGTTACAAGGTACAGGTGTAATTGGTGGGCGGCCACGTGCCCACGGCACGCCGCACGCGTCTCACGACTCTGTGTCTGGATTGGTAATGCTGGCGGGTGATCACTTAGTGAGCCCATGCCGTAATGGCGGCCGGAAGCTATGTCCCGTACCTTGTCTCATTGATTAAAAACAATGATAGCGGGCGAAAACGTGTCGCTATTGGTCGAATAGCGACGAACGGCTATGTGTATCTTTATTTATCTAGCGGCTAGAAGTATTATTCTTCCAACCACTAGATTCTCCTAATTATGTTACGTAAGGTTGGAGATTAGTATATTACCCGCTCTAGAAAAGATTCTTGAAAAATACATATCTTTAAAACTAACCAAATACTTGGAGTGCTTTTCTTTAATAGATTCCAATCAATTTGGTTTTCAAAAAAAAAAGTACTGAAATTTTACTTCAGGATTTCTCTAAATAATGAACTGAATAATAAAAGACATGTTTTGGTACTGTTCATAGACAATTCAAAGGCATTTGATACCATAGACCCGATGAAATTGTTACATATTTTGGAGGCAATAGGTGTAAGAGGAAACTTTCTCAAACTATTCAAAAACTTCCTAACCAACCGCCAAATCCAGGTAAAAATATCAGACAAATTTAGTAAAAAAAGAAATGTTAAAACAGAAGTTCCACAAGGGTCAATTTTAGGTCCAACGCTCTATATTATCTTTGTATCACTTATGAACAAAATATTCTCGTTTGTTAAACATTATGTATACGCTGATGATACAGCACTTATAAATATCCCATGAAAATTTGGATCCTGCAATAAAATTGTTACAGGTAGACTTCTTTATTAAAATGGTCACATGACTCTGGTCTAATAATCAATGCTAAAAAAATGAAATTGATGCATATAAGATCCCCGCATGCAAGGTACAGCGAGGCACCTGTAATCATATCCCATTCATTTAATTGCATTCACAATAATACCAAACAGCCCTGCGCGTGTACAAGTATCGAATTAGTCAACCAGTACGTGTATCTAGGTGTTACGGTGGATTGTAATATGAAATGAGACGTACAAATTTCCAACCTCTGTAAGCGACTTCGAGCCATTGTAGGAAGACTCCACAAGGTATAATTATATGTGCCTATAAAAACTATGAAACTAATTTATTTGTTTCTAGCAGAATATACTATAAGGTATGGTATAACTTCTTGGGGACACTCCTGTAAGACCAACATAAAACATTTACAGCTGATTCAAAATGCCATGGTAAAATTGCTAGTAAGTAAAACAGTTTTTAAGCAAAGGCGAGACATTGATATCATGTACAAATCAATTAATGTATTACCTGTTCGTGGTCTTTTGTGGCAAAAAATTCTACTGCAACATATATCTGAAAGTCCGTATAAGGCAGTGGTGGATCATGTACACAATACACGTTTCACACAAAATATAGGAATGATAGTGCCAATATTTCAAAATAAATATGGTTAACGAACCCTTGAATACATTGTACCATTTATATTTAACAAATTACCGTACGAATTTAAAAACAATTGTCGTATGATGAAATTCTCACTGATGTTAAAGTGTTGGCTTTTGGAAAGTAACCTTGTGTATTGATGGTAACAAATATGACGGTCTCCTTGGTTGTATATCTCCTAGATATCTGGTGTATTTACTGTTACGGTGTTACTATTATATTTAAGTCTATCCTCATTGTAACCAACCTGTACTGCTGTTTTATGTATATATGTATATATTTTTTAAATTTTTATTTCTTATTCTATTTAATACTTACAGATGCTTTGATATTTCTGAAATTTACGTAATAGTTATATTTTTGTAATATTAATGTTTTTATAATGTTGATATTTTTAAAAGTATTTATTTTTTTATAATATTGATATTTTTATAATATTGATACTATTATAATATTGGTACTTTTATAATTTTGATATTTTTTATGATATTGACATTTTTATAATATTATTTAAATCGGTGTTATAAAATTGGACTCTAGTATCTCAATAACAAATCTGTAATGCTTTTACCATTATTTTTTTCTTTAATTTTTTTTTTTCAACTTATGTACAGCACAAGATGCATGCGCCTAAATATAATAATTTTTGCCCTACATTTGTATGATGATTGTAATTTATTGTTGTATTATATTATATTGTTGAAATAAACTCCTGCTGACAAGCTACTTGCAGTGGCTTAGCGGGTATAAGTTCCCACTGTATATAATTAATATTATACAATAAATAAAAAATAAAAAAATAAAAATAAAAAAAATAAACATCCTCTATACATTAAGCGGTGACCCGACAGTTGATTCCCGGATAGTTGATCCCCTGAAGGATTATTTCTCCCGTACTGTTGAAATCCATTATACAAAATATTTCTACCAACAATAATGCCAATTCGCCGAAGTAGTACGCAGTGAGGATATACGGCTGATTAACAAAATATGACATACTTACATAAGCAGTCTATTTAGGGAAATACGCTAATTCTACTTACAATTTGGGAAGCGGATATGGGTACCGCCGCCCCGGGGACCATTTATTGGATAACCAACACCCTAGGTCACTCCAAGTGGTTCGCTGTATTTGGTGACTTAGCAGGGATTCCCAGGTTCATGGGGTGGGATTTGTCTAGGTCTTAGCGGCGAATGCGTTTGCCCACCTTACTGCGTGGCGGGCTGGATCGGGAAAGACTGGTTGAGGAAAACCCTTTGACCTCTCCAGCCTGACTTTTTCAACCTATCGCTTTGCACCGCAGTAAGAGGGATGAACTTATACGTCCGTCATTCTTAGACACATTGACCCCCAGATTCCTAGCCACCCCTCATACGTTTATCTCTCCCAGAACTTCCTCTCCTACATTTCCATAAAAATCCCTCCACACAGCATCTCCAAAGATGGCATAGATTATGTTAGATTAGGTTAACTTATTATTAGTACAAATATTTTATAAAGCGGACTTCCTCTCAAGTCGCCTGCAGATATAAGTATTTCGACTTTTATTATACGGCCGCACATCCTCCTGCATACTTACTTTACAAATGAGGACGTACGGCAGAAATAATCCTTTTGGAGATCAACTGTCCGGGGGATCAACTGTCGGCGGGCTAACTTTCGGGGGATTAACTGTCGGGGGATCAATTGTCATAGAACATTAAGCAGTTCTGTGGCTCTGTTTTTCTCATATGCGGTAATCTAATTCTATTTAAATTTCTGTTTTCATAATTGTATATATTTTTACTAAAAAAAATGTCACCTGTAAAACATTTTGCTATTTGGTTATTCCGACTTTTATCTGTTAAAATAAACTCGTTGTATATATAGCAGACTATTTCTAATTGGAATGCAATAAAAGCTCTTCTCTCACTTTGTTGATTTCTGTTTATTCGCCTTTCCTTTGCATGCATCTAATAGCATACAGCTCGTTTGTTTTGAATAATTTCTAGCTTCTCTTGTTTAAGTTTCCTTCATTGACCAAGTATGGTATCGTATAACAGTAATCTAAATGTGAAGCAACTGTAGTTTTATTCTCATTTTTTCCCTATCTCCATTTTTGCGAGACGGGCAAACACGGTTTTATAACAAATACGCCACAGGGATCTCATTTCTACTGCATTCAGTCTACTTGCATCCTTCCTCTGCCAGCTCCATGCCTCACTACCGTGCATCAGGGTTGGCATCAGTTATCAATACATTGTGGACTGCTCGACTCAGCCCTTTACGAAAAGATTTGATCTAATTTAGATATGTGTTTGTTTCAGGTACGCGACGTCGCACGCCCGCCCCACCTACTGCAACGTGTGCCGCGAGGCGCTGCACGGCGTGCCGCCGCACGGGCTGTCGTGCGAGGTGTGCAAGTGCAAGGCGCACAAGCGCTGCGCGGCGCGCGCGCCCCCGAACTGCAAATGGACCACGCTCGCCTCCATCGGATCCGACATTATCGAGGACGGGGAAGGGGTGAGCGACCTGTCAATCTCTAATAACCTTACATCACCTATTCTTTTATCATGTTCTGTTTTATCCGGTTAACAATAATTTGATAGTGATCTCTCCACACAGCATCCCCAAAGATGACATTGGCCCTGTCTGGAGTTTAAAGTTTTGAACAAATAAATCCCAAATCGACGGTTCGTCTGTTTTGAGCATTTCACCCCTTCATGTTTACAAACGTTGTAATAGGTTATTTTCATTGTTGAAAAATTTTACGACGAAAATTACAGTATTTTTTTTATTTTTTATTGTTATATTGCCAAATACATTTTCTATGACGATTTAAAATCTGCCGTTTTGATTCTCCACCAAAACGATATTTTCGTACGGAGAGCGTTTGTGACGTCACACCGGCCAACGTTTGTAGGGTCAGTTTTTGGTCCCGGCGACAGTTGTCATCAGTTGGCAGCCAGTGGCGTTTCTACGTCATGGCCAAATTCGAACCGTTTTTTAACTGGAGTTATTCATGAAAACACTAAAATTTAACGTGACTTTCCGAACCCATGCAAAATACCTTAAACTTTCCACACGTTTTTTTCTTCACTTTCCGCGGTGAATTCAATTGTGTGCGGTGAACTTTCCGCGGTGAATTCGTGTGCAGTGAACTTTCCGCGGTGTACTATCTCTACCCTGAATGTTTCGCGGTTAATTGTCCGCGGTGAACTTTTCCCGCAGTGAATATTGCGCGGCTAGTTTTCGGCTGTGAATTTCTCTAAAACCGTTTTATCCTTCAATTGTGAAAATACCACATTAAAATTCCCATATCGGCGGATCGTCTGGATCGTTGCACCGAGAATTCAACTTATTCATATCTGCAAACCTAATAATTTAACCATCAGTCCATTGTAAGTGTATTAAGTACTTAATTGGAATGGCCACGTTGAACGTAGAGTTGATGGAGAAAGGAATATCAAGAGAGAATATATGTACTAGTGGATGGGATGAATGAAGAATTAGGGGACGACTTAGGAAAATATGGCATGGTCAAGTTTATCATATTACACTTGAGTCGAGGCATATCAGTCTGGAGAACAGAAGATCGTGGATGCAATAATTAAATTTTTCACGACATTTCTTCTTTGATGTTTTTTTGATATTTTTTTATGTATGCTGCACACATACTAATATCCTTCCCAGTCAGAGCAAGTTTTGGTGTTGTCACCATCGTTTTGTTGCGATATGATGTACAGGGGAACCCGAAAGGGGGAAGGCAGGTCTAGAAAAAAGATTTAGAGTACCTGGCAACTTCAATCTGGAAACAAACCTCCGCTCGGCATACTTGAGATGACGTGAGCCCCGAGGGAAATCCCAAGCCCCTTGTTCGGAATTGATAAATATATTTTTTTAAGGAAGCAACTTTATAATTGAGTGTCTTTCTGCTAAAGGTTATTCTTCGTTTAGATATTTTTATAGCGCTATTTTAATGAAAATCATCAAAAATAATTTTTCAATTATTTGGGAGGCAAGTATGGATACCGCTGCAACGGGAACCATTCATTGAAACCAACACCTCTGCCATAGGTCACTCCAAGTGGTTGGCTACGTTTGGTGATTTAGCAGTAGAGCTCGATATAATGGGGTGAGGTATGTCCAGGTCTTGGCGGCGGATGCGTCTGTCCACCAGCTGCGTATGGTTCGGATCGGTAGAGGCCGGTTGAAGGAGACCCCTTGACCTCTCCAGCCGAACTCTCTCAACCTATTGCCTTGCACCGTCTACTCCTGGATACACTACCCTCAGATTCTTACCCGCCCCTCATAGCTTTTTCCTTTCTAGAACTTCGTCTAATTCCTTCCCTTAAAGACCCTACACACGGCGTCCCCAAAGATGACAAAGACTCT
This sequence comes from Halesus radiatus, assembly GCA_022606495.2. Taxonomy (NCBI): domain Eukaryota; kingdom Metazoa; phylum Arthropoda; class Insecta; order Trichoptera; family Limnephilidae; genus Halesus; species Halesus radiatus. The sequence goes on from JAHDVE020009380.1 coordinate 28,787, forward strand.
GAGGGAAATCGTTTTTCTCAGCGTCTCCTGTATGGAGTTAATGTACGAAAAAAACTATCGGTATCATGTCTGTTTTTTTTTATATGAATACCTCACAAGAGTCCTAACTGCTTCCAACCGTCTGGGGCCAGTGAGGCTATGGCATCCCCAATCGGGGAATGTTGTGTGGCTGAAGGTATTTGGGAGGGGAAGGAGAAGGGGAAGAGGAAGGTGGGAAAATACCCGGCTATTCAGATCTGGTCACCAAACACGGCTAAAAGCCATTTCAAGCAACATTTCAATTCTGAATGGTGGTCTTTTACCAGGGCGATACTGAGAGTAGGTTCCACTCTGGAACGTGCGCAAATATACTACGTATTATTTTTAAATGAATTAATTGTGGAACAGCACAAATTAATTAAATAAATTTTACTTGCGCACGCCGGGATTTGAATCCGCGACCTTCGGATTCGTAGTCGAGAGCCTTACCCCTCGACCATGGAGACCGTTTATTACCTACTATAAATTTACAATTATTATAATAGTACTATATTTCTTAATTAAATCAAAATTGTCTTACAAAGTGAGGCGTATCTATGATACTTATTTGTAAATTTAAATACTTTGAAAATTTTCACACAAAACCACTGTTTCTTTTATAATTTTTTAACATGTTTTGAATTTTAAAGAATATTTAAAAAGTGCTCCTACTATAGTTTATATATTTTTTTATTAATCATTACGTAGACTCATTTATATAACATATAACATAATAAAAAGTACATGATATCATATAATAATTAATAGCAATTGAGAATAATATTTAAACAATTTAAAAATAATTAAAATGTGTTTAAGTAACTACTATGTCTTGTCAAGTCGATATTAGTTCCCAGCTAGGCAGATTACCTGTTCTGAGAAAACGAATGTGATATTTTGTAATTAATTCCTTGTATTATGAATAAATTAATGACATTATTTTCAGAATCCCCGCTACCCAAGATAATTAACCATTTAGTTATTATTAGACCGATGTACGATGTTTTGCAGGTTTTAATGTTTATTTCTGGGAGGATTTTATTATATACGATCCCAGTATTTATAGTTATATGTATTTTGATATTTTGCCGTATTGCTCCCCAGGACAAAGAGATCCTTTCTGATGTTACTTCTTGTAATATATTTATAATCGACTTTTAAAGATTTTCTCAGTTTTTGTGTACACGGATAATAAAAAAATTTATTCAGCTTTGACGAACATCCAGGATATTAAATTCTTTGAAAATCTCATCGCTACAGAACCTATAGAATTTACGCAAAATGACTAAAATAATTCATTTTCCATACATCACGAGCGGATGTAAAATTGTTCTTCCCGAGGCTCCCCAGCCAAAACAACCATATAAACGTAAATTAACAGGGAGTTAAATATTAAAGTACATTATTATGCTTACAGCATTAATTTGGTGTTTGTTCGAACCACTTTATTAATATCCACATAAACATCGGGGGTATATAAATTAATTTGTAATGATTGCAACGATTTTTACATAGGAGAGTTTTAGAAATTTCAGTATTAGAGTTCAGGAACACCTAAGGTGTTTAAATAATAACAATTATTCTGAATTTGCCAATCATATTTTAGAAACCGGTTTACAATTAGACAAATTTGAAATTTTAGAAATCGTAAAAATCGTTAATAGTGAATTAAATTTAATTAATAATTTATTTATTTTAAATAGCTGTCTCTTAAATTTATTTTCATATTAATATTAATAATAAAAAGTAGTGCTTTTTTATTTCTTCTATAAAGTTATTATTCAATGTTTTATATTATTTTTTTACTAACATTTTTCATTAATTATTTACCTGCTTTAATCACTTTTTTGTTTATGTTTAAAGTTTGTCTATTCTTACATTATTGTATTCGATATTAATCATTTGTCTATACTTGACATTACTATTTTTTAGTATTCTATATATTCCTGATGAAGAAACATGTTGATATGTGTATATTAATAAAGTGGTGAATGCAAAGTAATTTTTAATTCATTAATTAACAATGACGCCACAGAGTGAGTACCACTCTTTTGAAGAAATTATAACATATTTTTTGTTTGAAATCTCAATATATGAGGAGCGTTCGTCTATAAATAAATTACTGAATTCCTCTGAAAGATGCTTTACGTTGGGGCGTATTTTCGATTGTATGGCGAAGGTTCAATAATCCATCATTATGCATTGAATTAACGTTTAATTATTTAATTATTATTAGAGTGCTTTCACCACGGGTTCCCTGAGTATTGTGAATAAAGTTGGATAACAAACGACGTTTTCCACAAATAGAAACCTTTATTGCCTGCACGGAGCTTTAACGTATTGAACGATATATGGTATGTATTGTAGACAAGTTTTCATGATTTCTGGGAATCGGGGAAAATGTACTGCTTGTCGTCGATTTACTCGAAAATTCGACGGTTTCACTGAAAATAGCACACTTTATTCTTATTTTAGCCGGGAAGGTTTACAGGGTAGTTTTAATGAAATCCAATACGTAAAACTGTTGCTATAACGTTTTAAAAATGGTATGAAAAACATTTAAACCGCCGTGTTTTATTCATGTTAGCCCATAGATGTACCATTCTGGTTAGCCACAGATTACACATTTAAAAAAGGAAAGTTGGTTTGGGTAGAATATTTTCAAAACTGAATACACAAATAGGTACCTACTTAAGAACTTTTTTTATTTAAATATATTTTTAAAAAATTATTTTTGAAAAGAAATTAAATTTGCACAAAAATGTTTTTTTTTTTAATTTATTTATTTAGAGATAGTAGATCACTTTCTAACCTATTATGGCACCCTAAAGACAAGCAAAAAATCACAACTTCAAAAATCCAGAGCAAGGCCGGGTACACATCAGATAGTCTCTTATGAGATATGGATTAATAACATGGAGACATTTAACGAAAACAAATATTAATTTACTCGTAGTTCAAAATTTACAATATTCCTCGTTCAAATTACTCTTAAACAAAGCTAAATATGAACAAAGACATGATGTATCTAAATCACTACTATATGATTCTGTAAGCTATATTCTGGCTTCAAATTGTCAGTCAGCAGTCAGCACATCTCAATCTGAATTTAACAGAATAGTAACACAAGAGTTACTGCAAACGGTGAACAAATACTTAATTAAATACAGACAAAGAACCTTAATGCCCCAAAAATGTACAACATATAACTAATGAAAAAATGTGAACTAAATTTCAGAAGGAGAGAGATGATGTACGCTGAAAAAATGGTCATGAGCAAACAAATTTTTTGTACCAATCTTTTTTTTTTCTTTCTATTTCTCAGATTTTCACTGTAATTTTTTAAGCCTTCTTTTTTTACGGCCTCCATGGTCGATGCGTAAGGCTCTCAACTACGTATCCGAAGGTCGCGGGTTCAAATCCCGGCGTGCGCAAGTAATTTTTATTTAATTAATTTGTGCTGTTTCACAATTAATTCATTTAAAAATAATATATAGTATATTTGCGCATGTTCCAGAGTGGAAGATACTCTCAGTATCACCCTGGTGAAAGACCACCATTCAGAATTGAAACGTTTCTTGAAATGGCTTTTAGCCGTGTTTGGTGACCAGATATGAATAGCCAGGTATTTCCCCTTTTCCCCACCTTTCTCTCCCCTTCTCCTTCC